>AYEL01086094.1:0-20746 GCA_000484575.1 Olivierus martensii
TGTTGTTTATTTCATTGTGCTTTATTTCGTTTAAATAAAGCTTTAATTAACACTTTTGTAAGTGTTTTTGAGTCTAATAAATTTATATTTTGTTATTATCTAACTTGTTTGAGATTTTCTTCAAATTATTAGTGTAAGTTCTAACATCATTTGTTCGTTTTACTTCTAACACTTAATCGGCACTTTTAGTTATAAGTTCCGATTTCTGATTTTTGTTTCGTCAGTTAGACGTTACATCGTGTCAAATTGTTTTGTAATTATTTAGTATTAAGTTAGAATTTAGTTTAGTTTAAAACCTGAGCTCAGGCCGAACTCTGGATTGCAGAGTCGCTAGAACCGTTAGGCTTAGTTAATAATTAATAATATCGACATTCGTTCTAAACCGCGACTTTGCACTCTCACTGCCTTGAACTCTGGCAACAACAGTGAAACTCTGCTACAACTAGCAGACAGTGTTTTAACTTCATCCCTAACATCAAAGGCCATGTTGAAAACAAACACTTCAGGACTGATTTCCTTCTGACCCAAGTCTTAACTGGACATGGAAATTACAAGACCTATCTCAACCGCTTTAGTAAAACTGACTGCAGCCTCTGCGACTGTGGAATCAATGAGATCCAAAACAGAGAACATTACTTATTCATTTGCAACAAATTCCTTAATGAAAGAAACCAACTTAAAAGGAAAACAATCCTTTCTAGATTCAACTGGCCTTGTAACCTACACAATCTCATAGACAATAAAGATCTCTTCCTGGGCCTTCAAGAATTTAACACTTATACCATAGTCCTTGCAGCCGACAACATCTCCAGTGATAACTAAAGGCTGGGTCTCACAGGCGTAAAACATGATGTAAATACATCGGTGTATTGACACTGATGACGTCACATCCTGTATATTGCTAGACGCTGCGTCATTACACCGGAGATGACTTTTCTTCAACTTTGATTAGAGAGATTGTTTTATTTCGTAATTCAAATGTGGCAAGTAGAGAAGATACAATGTGCACATTCAATAATGAAGCATTTCTGGAAGAAATGAAAAAATATTGATTCCTTTACAATAAAAAATGTCTAATCATAATGACGAGCTATCCATATTGAATCAGCTAACTTCAAATGATATCACAGTAATTAGCCAATAGCTAAATGATGCTATTTATTTACGTCGCGTCTTACACTTTCGATCTGAATATCATTATGCTTGACTTTTCCTGCTCAACACATTTATGTCAGCCTACTGACATCATGTTTTACGCCTGTGAGACCCAGCCCAGCCTTTACTCTACTTCTTCAACAGTGCAAATCTGCATACCAACTTCTCCAGATCCACCATCCATCCAACTGTCTGCAAACTAGCCATTCATCAGAACTCATTGAGAACTTAAAACTTAAACTAACTCAACTTTCTGTGCGACTGTTCATCAGCTCTCCACTTAGTGTCATCCAACCTGCCAACTTGCTCGTTGAACTTGACCTGTGATGACCAACAGACCAACTTTACCTTTGAGTTTTGTAATTACTGTTATCTCGACTAGGCTTCTGTAATCTCCAGTGTAAATAATTGTAGGAAATTTTCTTTTATTATTCAAAAAAGACTGATGTCGGCACTCAATGTCCCACTAAGCTGCTGGCTATTCCCATTCTTTTTCATCTAGTGTCCTGTCAACTTCTTCAGACAGCACTCTGTTAGCTTATCTGAACCTATTCTCCATTTTCTCACTGGTGCGCTGTCCACTTACTTTGATAGTATCCTCTCCAATTTCACTTTACTTTCTTCTCCTTCCCACTTTAGGCTATACCACTGAATTCAGCCTTCTTCTCTCCCCATTAGAAACATCTAAACAAATATTCCTTTTCATATTCAACTTAATTACTCAGTCCATCCCACCAATTGAATGAATCAACTTCTTCTTGATTAGGATTTCTTCTCCTCTATAAATAGCGATGAAGAAATCCTAATCAAAAGGAAGTTGATTCATTCAATTGGTGGGATAGACTGAGTAGTTAAGTTGAATATGAAAGAAACCACTACCTAACTACTTGATATTAATTAAATATTCCTTTTGGTATTGTATTTGTCCTCATTAATCTGCCAAAGGCATGTAAGGTGACTCACATTCCGAAGTTCAACAATATATATTAAAAGTTCTCTGGATTCATTTGTAACCAGTGGGTGGGAGAGATGGAGTTAATGGTTAATCATGTGTCTCTTTAAGCCTGGATCACACCTATATTTTAGAAAATTTAAGATCGTAAAAACCAGATCGTTTCCATAATGACTAGTCAAATGATGCAAAGTCTGGTTAATGTTTCACATGCCGCAATGCTCACAAAAGGCTCCTTTATTATTTGAAATGCACCAGCCATCCATTGCTGTAAAGTATACAATTTTTTAGAAATTTTAAGTTTGGATGTTAAATATAAATGCACTGTATTTTATTAAATTTAATAAATTTGGAGTTCATTTTTATTTCTATACCACACGTGTTTTCAATAAACTGCCAACACCAATTAGCCGCCAAAATCATCCCCAAATGGATGGTGGCATCTTATCAGAATTTGACTGTATTTATTCACCAATCTGTGATCACACATGGTTAATTAACACTAAATTTATTTAAAATTTGCTGATTTATTATTAATATAAATCTTCCAAATATGTAAAACCTTATTTTCCATCAAGTGTCTTCTTTCTAACAAAAAAAAATCATTATTTCATACAAGATTACATAAAAATTTATTAAAAATCAATAATCTGATGCATCTTTATCAAAATTATGTTAACAAATGAGTATCATATTTAATTACATTCACAAATCTTTTCCCGAAATCAAAACAAGCATGCTTCTTATTTCATTTGTGAACAGAGGGATTACAGGGCCAGATTTACCTATAGGCCAAATCCTAGGGCCCCGCGATTCTAGAGGCCCCAAAACTATCAATCAGTTTTCAACTTTTATAAACTTTTAATAAGAAATAATGGGTTTTTTACTAAAGTGCTAGATAGAAAGTAAAATTTTAAAGGTTCCTTATGAGTTACAAGGAGCCTTTAAAATTAGACGTAGCTAATTTGAATTTTTTGGGACCCCAAAGGCTTGTTAGTCCTAGGGCCCCCAAAAATGCAAATCTGGCTCTGGTTATGACCATGGGTGGTCCAAGATCATTTGGAGAAGGTATATCAATGAGAAGAGCAATTGAACAAGGCAATAAACACAACCTTAGAAAATCAGGAAGTAAGATACATTAACTTGGATATCTTAAAATTTGATATGATATGAAATTAAGACATTTTAATTTTGTCACAAACATTAATAATTCAGCACAGATCAAAAGTGGAAATATATACTTTAATTGATTTGAAGAACTTTTGGCTTTCTTAAGCCATCATCAGCAAATTACAAATAATTGTTTGTAATTTGCTGATGATGATGCCTTAATAAAGCTGAAAGTTCTTCAAAATCAATTAAAGTATATATATTTCCACTTTTGATCTGTGCTGAATTATTAATGTTTATGTAAGAAGTAGGATGAAGTTAAACATTATTAATTTTGTCACATTCTCCATTATGTTTTCTTGTTTGTATTGTACTTCTCTTATCTAGCAATTCATAGACAAAAATCAACACTATCATTTTATGATTACTTTGCTTAGTAAATAATATATGATATTTTTAACAAAATATTTTCCACCATGATAAACAATAAAATATATTAATTTCAATTAATAGCACTCAAAAGCAGTTAATTCATAAAAAAAATGTAATGTCTTCAGTCATGTAAACAATCATCATCAGCATCAAGAACAGAATGACAAGGGATACAGAATTTTAGTTTGTTTTTGTTGTTCAAAAATGAACTAAAATTCTATATTCCTTATTTATACAACCGAAAACATTACATTAAATTAATTTTTTTATATATCAACTGCTTTGGAGTGCTATTAATTGAAGTTATTATATTTATTCCTGTTATGAGTAGTTAGTAAGATTTAAATTTAATAGAATATATTATTGATATAATTGGAAAATATCCATTTTAAAATTTAGCAATTAATGATTTGTATAGTGTAAATTTCCTGTGATTGTAAATAGCAAGGATAAATTCCAAGTGCAATTTTCATAAATAAAAATTTAGATAAAATGTTAAATATCATGCACAATTATGATCACTTCTACAGTATTTAATTTACTAATAATAATAAAAACCATATTAAAATATATTACCTGATACTTCATGTTGTGCATAGTTGTAAGACATGGGCACCAACTGAAATAAAGAAGTATGATGTTTGCGTGAGCGACCCTCTGGAGACTGTCCATGTTCATCATCAGGATCTTCACCCAAAAAATGAATTTTTTCATACAATCCTAAGTATCTGAAAAATTAAAATAATAATATTAATTAAAATTATTTATAGGATTATTATATCAAGGAATTTTAAGTTTTTATGAAAAATTATATTTTTTGCAAATAAAATTTAAAATTAGTGTAAACTTCACATCACATTAGTAAATGTATTCAGAAATTTTTTGTATTTTAATTTCAAATGATAACTTTTATTTGATGCTTTAACATAATTATTATTTAGGAGAGAAGATTAAGTATTATCAAATTTAAATTCTTTTAGTCCAAAAAATTATTAACTATAACAACTAGTTTTGAATGAACAAATTTATTTTCAACTTAAATGTAAAAGTACTTTATAGGATTTGTTCTTTTTTGATTACACTTTAAAATTATGTTTTCAATTCTGAAGACTTAAATTGAAGAATTCAGGATTTGTAAATGAAAAAAATCCCAAAATTTAAGCTATCTGATAAAATAATTATAAATGATTATATCTGTATCTGGGAGGCTTATGACACTATGTTCAATTTAAAAAAAATTGGACATAGTGTCATATGCCTTCAAGTTTACAGATGTATATTATGTATCATACACACAGATGCTCCTTCAGATAAAAACTTAATTCATACATAAGTTTTGTTTGTAATTTAGATACTGCTGTTATTTAGCTCTCGAAAATACTAAAATAATTTTATATACTGTACTGCATTTTGCAATGTATTTTCAAATTAGAATAAGTAAAAGTTTTTCCAACATAATCACTGCCATCCAGAAATACTGCTGCAATATATTAATCAACTGTGTAGTTTTGCATTCTATGATTGATAGAGCATTCTGCTATCATAATATTTAAATTTCTTGAATTTTTGAAATTTTCTGAAATTTGAAAATGAAATTTCATGTTTATAAATACAAATGCTTGTAATTCAAGGAGTATTCTTGTATATTTCTTATATGAGGAGAAATCAAAAAGTAACATTATTTATTTTTTTATGAAAACATTGTAGTAGGTGGTGGGAAAAATGGATACACTTTTTGAACTTGTCGCCTTCCCCCTATCGTTTAAAAGCACTGTGAAGGTGCTGACACCTAGTGGAGGCATGCAATCGCAAGCGACAAGATGGCATTGTTGATCACATCGTCCATGCTGGAAGAACAAAGAGCTGTAATTCATTTCCTTCATGTCAAAGGTCGTCCACCCAAGGATATTCACAGTGAAATGCAGGAAGTGTACGGCAACGACTGCATGGCCTATGCAAATGTGTGGGCATGGTGCAAAAAGTTTACCAAGGGAAGAATGAGCCTCGTTGATGAAGCCTGCCCCAGCCGCCCGATACAAGCGTCCATGCCATCAAAAGTAGCTGAGATTGATGCAGCTATTCGACAGAAAATGATTTCAGACAGACAATGACATCAAACATGAAGTGCACCGGTGGCTGTACTTGCAGGAAATGGACTTCTATGCGATGGGCATTCAAAAACTTGTACCACAATGGGACAAATGCCTTAATCGCAACGGCTCATATGTAAAGAAGTAACCAGAACATTGATGTGTACTTTGTATATTTTGTTTGTTCATGTCTGCTCCAGCAATTTCTTAAAAAAAAATAATGTTACTTTTTGATTTTGCCTCATATAAATTTCCCTTTTTCCTGCCCTAATTTTGATATTTGAAATATGAAGGTACATTATATGAATTTTTTTTATATGAATTTTAGAATAAAAATACTGTACTCATCAGTTACAGAATGAAATTTAAAAAAAATAGATAAAACATAAAAACATATACAATTTACATTCAAATTTCTGAAATAAAAAAAAATGGCAAGTAATATGAAGTTATTTAGTGAAAGTTCTATTCACTTGTAATGCAATGCTAATATACTTTGTTAATGATAAATTTTTGGAAAATTTCTATTTCACATATTGTAAAATGAAATTTTAAAATAAAGTCATTTTCATAAATATTAATCACATTATTGTTTTAAATAAACTCTTAGGCTAAGGGTTCACTGGTGATTACGTAATTTCTGTGACAAAAAAGTTAATTGTGTTAAAAGTTTCTTTTAATTTTTTCTTGCTTGCACTGGTGATTAAATAATTACTTCCAGAACATTATTTTATTGCCAGTATCAATATGAATGTCAAAGCCCCATGTGTTTGTGCTGTAACTCTACATTTAAGAAAAAAAGAGCCTGTGAAAAGCAATACTGGGTGCATCCAATAATAAGTTCAAGATAATAAACAGTCAATTTTTACAGACTCTAGTGCTAAAATTAGAATAATAAAGAGTTTTTGGACTGCTAACTAGTGCTATGGTTAACTCTAATTAGTTAAGTACCTAAAGAAAACAATATAAATTCTTCCAATGTTTTACAAACTTTTTCACAATTTACAGAAACACAGTACTAAATTTTTTCAATTATTTTCAGATGAGCATGGAAAGTTTTGATAAGTTGTTATTAGCCATGGGACCTTGGATAACATATTAAAATACAAGAATGCAAATCTGTCACTGTACTCTAACTTTCTGTTGTAGAGTGCTAGTCTCTTTTGTACTTCATTTATGAAAGATTCGATGTCAAATGACACATTTATTATAAAAACAAAACAATTTTAAATATGCATACAACAAAAACAAATATTAAGTAATGTTTATAATGCAGCACAATATAGGTATTGTAACAAAAGACAGTAACTAAATTGTAGCCAGTGTGCTATGACAGATTTAAACATGTATGTTCCATTCAAGCAGGCAAAGTTCTGTTGCCTTCAAAACAGAGTATGTCATAACTTTTTAATTGCCGTGATTTAAAAGTTGCCTGTGCATGGTCTGTTATCAGGACCAATGTGTTCTATTTTGTCAACTATTTAGTTGTTCAGAGAAAGTTGCTACTGCACCCTTAGCCTTACAGAAATATTTTAAATTAAGATTTATCATTTTTTCTAGACATCTTTTCATTCATACAATGACACTCTCTTCCATTGTAATTTTATTTTATACTTTATTTTGAATATTTCTAGAGTGAAACATTAGAAATAGTTAAGCATGTTCAAGAAGGAGATATAATTAATGAGCAGTCAGCCAAAAACATCTCGAAGGCATGGCTTTATGCAATAATTATTCTTGAAACTCTGAACTCTCTTTAAAATTCCTTGTATAGGGACCATGTAAACAGGCTTTACCATTTAAGTGGATAGTCCTTGTATTTACTTTATTTATGTTTTTTATTTTCTTCTTTTAATTTCTGTTATAGTATATGCATTAATTAATTATATTTAATATGTTTTTTGAAAAACATATATATTAAATATATTATAAACTTCAATTATTTATTCTTAATCTTAAGTAATTATGACAATGCATGTAGAATGCTATTTTTTAATTTGTATTTTGAATTGTTCTTTTCTTGGAATTGTATTTCTGTTTCATGTTAATTGTTCAGCTTATAGTTCCTATCAATACTGAAGGGGATAAGACAGTATAGATAGTCCTCGACTTATGATGGGGTTCCATTCCAACATCACTGTCGTAAGTCAATTCTGATGTGAATCGACAATTTTTTTAATTCTTCATTTTTATTTTTTTGTTTCATTTCTGTTTTAATATTTTAATAAATTAAGTTTCTTTTTAACTTAAAATGGTTAAATAAAGCTTTCCTTGCTTTCTTTTTTTTTTGTTCTTACTTCTGAATTTTCATCAGAGTATTATTTCTCTTACTGGACATGAGAGAGATATGACGAGATACAGTAATAAGGTTTTGCTTGACGACTAATGGTGATGCTGCAATGCATATACAAAAGCAATGTGATATATGTATATATAAGCAAGCATCAAGATTGAACTAGAAAATTTTTAGTAATAATATCTGGTTGTCATAAGTCAAGAACTATCTGTACTGAAAATGTTTTACAGCTTTAAAAAAAACAACATTTTAAGCATATTTCCTATTGTAGTAGTGCTTGCTTTGTCCTGTTTAATATTGTGCTTTTTATGAGCAGTTACATCTCACAAATATATTCTGTAATTTTAAATATCAAATTACTGTATAAGAATTAACTTATACTTGTCAGTACTCCACTTATTATTTTATACAAAAATTAAAATGTTTTAATGATCAAATCAAAGTTAAAACTACATAATTCTAGGTTAATGATAACCATGTGATTCTTCTAAAGAATATGCAATGTGGGCATGTTATCAATAGTCTATACACAACTGCAATGACAATATAGCTTAGTTTCAAGTGTAATGTTATGAGTTAATAATATAATTTATATTAATTAATTAATTTTACCATTTACATAATTATACTATTTAACAATTGATATGGAAATATTTAAATATTTTAAAAACAGGAATAGCCATACTAGTGTTTACAAACTAAATATCAGCATTGTACTTACTGCAATAAAAATATAATTTGCATTTAATATTTTAGAACATTTTGCTAGTATATTATTTCCACAAAATATACTTTTATTCTATAAAAAAAAAAAAACATTATATTTCTTTGAAGAGAATATTATAAACATTTGCTTGTTATCTGACTTATGTAATCTGTATTATTAAAAATTAATTTGAAAAAATTTAAATAATTAAGCATACATATATACATACAAAAATACATTTAGTTTACAGTATATGTTGCATAAATATATATTACAAATTTTTAGTTAAACAAACAAATCACATTTTCTTCTAATTATCTTTCTCCAAAATTATCAACTTTTTTATAATATGAATTTTTTAATTTTTATAGATGAGAATTTAAAGCTTTTTTTAATTATCAAACAGCTCAAGAACAATCTAAAATAAAATGAAGGAAAAATTCTTAATAGATAAAAAAAATCTAAATTTATTTAATGTAGGTTTTCTTAATTAAAATTTAATATTCTATCAAGTATTTTAAATAAATAATAATAATTGTAAAATGCAAAATTATAGAAATAAATATATAGTATTTATATGATTTCCTTAAATAACTTGTAAAATAATAATAAATGAATCAGTTGGATAGTTGAATAGTTGATTAAAAAATCAACTATTAATCTATTTAATTCAAAATAGATTTAAAAATTCAAAACAAA
This sequence comes from Olivierus martensii, assembly GCA_000484575.1. Classification (NCBI taxonomy): domain Eukaryota; kingdom Metazoa; phylum Arthropoda; class Arachnida; order Scorpiones; family Buthidae; genus Olivierus; species Olivierus martensii. Next base: position 9,441 of record AYEL01086094.1, read on the forward strand.
CAAAGAATATAAATAGTTGGGAGATTCTGAATAAAAAAAAAAAACAATATATTTGATTTTAGTAATTTTTTTTATAAACTATATCTGAAAGTTTTAATAATTAAAGAGTTTGTTGATATAAATTACAAAACAGTGTGAGAGAAATTTTAAGTTTTATAGATAAAAATTTTCAAAATATATTTCATTTTTAACAATGGCTTTATTACATTTTTTAATAAAAGTAATATATTTAATATTAAACAATTTTCTACTTCATTCTTTAATCAAATAAAAATTATAATTTTTTCAAAAATATCACAAATTTTTATAGCACTGGCTTTAAAATTTGTGATAATTGCAAATATTTTGTATCTCCTATTTATGTGATTAATTCAACTTCATAAATTTCCACAAACTGAAAACTGCACAAATTTAACAATACTTAAATTCAATATATACAAATAAGTGTATTGATAAATAGAATGATTAAATAAAATTTATGAACATGCTTTATGCATAGATATGAAAATTTAAGGTTTACATAAATAATATTTTTGCAAAAAAAAAAAAATTAATTATTTAATTAGATATGAAAATTTAAGGTTTATATAAATAATATTTTTGCAAAAAAAAAATTAATTATTTAATATTTAATTAATTTTTTTATAAAAATTGTGTGTGTTTTAAAGAAATTAAACACAAATAAAATGGCTTATTCATCCATGTATCTTTGAAACTATAAAACTCAACATTGCATGAGTAGAAAACTTACCGTATACAAATAACTTTGTTTAAACAGAGCTGTGTTTAACAAAAGCATACTATAAGTTACTAAGAAGCCATGTAGCAAAAGTATAAATCAATGCACTTGCATCTAGATAGTCAGTCCAGAAGAACATAGATCATTAATTGCCTTAGGCCAACTGCCTAAAACGGATTTTGTATATGATTCTGATTTGAATATATTCTGTTTATATTTTGACATTCTAGCAGAAACAGCAAATAGAACTCAATATTTTTCAAAACTAATGCTTTAATAATTAAATAGAATTATTAACTATGAATTTTTTTTATAAATAAAAATAATAAAACAATAAAAAAGAATTTTACAAACATCAAATAATAATTTCATTAATAAAATAGATAATTATACAAAATTAAAAAGAAACAAAAAATATTTCATTTACATATTAAAAACAAATGAATTTAATGGACATATTACAATAAATTATTGATATTTAGAAATAAATATCTCAGCAAGACATTTATATACTAAAAAAATTTAATTTGATCAAATTTTAAAATTATATGGTTATAGAAATTATTTTATTATTATTTGCAATATGTATTTTTTATATTTAAAAATTGTTTTTTATATATAATTATTTTTGAAATAACTAGGAAAAATTCATATTTTCCCTATATCCTAAATCAGTTATTTTCAAATCATCCATCTCAATTTTTTCTTCAAATCTATTAGAGCAATAAAATAATTTTTATTCAGTTTTTAACCTTAAATTTTTTATGTATAATCCTTTCAACAATCAACAACAATATATTTGTTCTTTTCATTTTCGTTATACGATATATAGGAAATCATTCAAAAAAAATCCATCTAAAGACAATCTGTCAGGAAAACATTAGTTAAATGAAGAGAATATCAGACAATTTTATTTTCTTTCTCCCCCTCTACTGACGGACAAGTTTTTCATTTGACGAATTGCCGCTGTTTACCGGAAGTAACGTAATACCGTTGTGAATGGAGAGTGAAGTGAGGCTACGAGTTGGACAGGCTTGGGTGGATGCCAGGTCACTGTACTTTCTTACGTTGCCGGAATCGTACAGTTCGACACGTGTTCAACTATTCATCGGTAAAAAATCGTTTTTATAAAATTTATTTAAACACCAAGTCTGACACAATAATTTATAAATCACGTGAAGAAGAACCACCCACCTTTGGGTTACCAATGATAAAACTTAATGTCGACTATTCGATATGCTCGGTATAAAGTCCAAACTGCACCTTTACTCGATATCTTGCGTCACTGCTGATCGCAAACAGATATTAGTTTTCAAGGTATAGACATTCCACTACTGTATATAAAGAGAATGAATCAAATCTTTTTATTAAAATTTAACAGCATCAATAGGCAATAAATTTCAGTAATGGAATAACAATGCGTAGTTTATTTGGTATGAAGAAAGCATAAAAACTTCGCTTAACTCCTTTTTAGAGTAACAGTATTGAATATTTCCGGACGGCATTAGACAGTTGTCCTGTAACCTGTTATAAAGGGGATCAGTTCATCCATACAACTCTCACGCATCACATAACCAAACATCTTCACGTGTTCTGCATCCCTATTTTATCTAAATGCTAACAGATCGAAAAGCTTCATCCCGATCTGTTAATAAGTAGCGTTAGCGAATGAACTTAAAACGAAATATTTCTGTTGAATTTCTTATAATTCTTTTTAATTAATCAGTAATTTATATAACAGACAAATCACTAAACAATTGTTTAAAAAAATCATCAAACCAATGCAAAACGAATCAATGAAAGATAATTCCTGTTTAATTGTATAATTATAAGTATTATGGAAGCAAATAAAAAAAACTTGAAAATAAATGGCGGATTTAAAAAATATTCGTTTAGTAACAAATAAGAATCTAGTCTGTCCATAGCGTGACAAATATAAAGCTTTTAAAAATTGCGTGTATAGCTAACATCAGTGTCATCCCATGCATGCACTTCCAGTTCTAAGTAAAAAAGCATATTGGCTCCCAGTAGTATCAGTGATGAAGGGGATGGAACCTTAATCCGAAATAAACAGTCAATGATCGCATTTCCCTCGTTCAAGTACAAAATGGATCGATGAAGTCGAAAAGCAAAGTGACAGCCAGACTGCTGGCTCGACTTTAAAACAATCTTTTAGTAAAATAATTGCTTTGCTTTATTTTAAGACAATATAGAATAGAAATCTCATTTAAGGCCATTAACTCAAACGCTTCAATTTTTATATATATTTTTCCTCAAATTACAGTTATAGGTAGTACAAAATGAGCATGCGCACGTATTTAATGCGTCCAATCTCGTCACGAAAGCACTTTTCCACCTTTACTGCGAACGTGACGTCAAACAAGCACCTGCGGCAATCTGTCAAGATTGCTTATCATTCAGTGTGTACTTTACTATATCATTTTGTGAACCTACCAAATATATATTAGTTATTTCAAAATATCTATTCCGTAAAGCTATATACAGAACTATCTCATTAAATCTCACCATTATACAATAGTAAGATGAGATCCGAAAAAAATTTCATTTCAATAGAATGAATAGAGAAACCTTAAGTGAAAACCGTTCATTTTAGTAAGTAGAGTTCGGAACAGCTACCGCTAGTCACGAACACACGCGAGATGCGCCAACATATTCGACAAGTGAATCCATATGAGAGAGAAATGGCTTCCCTCCTAGCAGGTGTTGAATCATCCAACGAAGCCAGCTAAATGGTAATAGTACTGCAAAATACGTCTTCCGTATTTAATGATTGATTAGAAACAATACCAACTAACTACACCGTTAAGTTATCGAAGAACTAAGAACACTGTCTACACGCACAAGAATAGGCACGCAAAAATAACACAGTGACAGTTATCATTATGAAAATATCGATCCTTTCCAATCTACATTTCTTGAGTTGTAACTAGGATAAACTAAGCTAATGCTTAGCTGTTTTTACACATTATTAACTATTTACCGATGTATGATTAAATAAATAAAATCAATAAGAGATTAAGTTAAGAATAAATCGCTAGAAAAATGAAACAAATGATAATAAATTTGGATACTGAAAGAACAATTACAGCGCAGCAATGCAGCTTGCACTACCATTACAGATGAAATCGATCGTCACACGTTAAGGACTGTCAGCATACACACTACATCTACATTAGCTACAGAAATCAATCTCGCAGACACAAGAATGCGGGTAAGTATCTTAGCCGTAAGGCACGAGGCAACAAATGGTGAAATGCTTAACAGCCTGGTAGAGGGATGGTACGGGCAACGACCTGAGAAATTTCTCTACTTTCGAATGAAAATATACTGACTCCGGTTAGATTTTAACAGGTCGAGTTTATTGAGAAAGAAAAATCTAATGAAATACACGTACGAATTGATTTGAATGATTATAATTATTACATGTTAAATAAACAGACTCCACAATTGAAAGATTGTCGCTATAATTTACAAATTTAAACAATGTTATAAAATAAATGGAAACAGATCCGCTGATAGAATTAAATCTTGATTTACAAAAAAGTTAATTATATAATGTCTTTAAATCTTAATTCCTGATTTACGAGACGGGAAACAAAACAAAGCCGAACAGCCTAGGACACTCCCATTCCCTAAATATATCTCACGTTCTCGGACTGATACACACTAACAAAGATTAACTCTGCTAAAATCTACTAACAAAGGCATTTGTTCTATCAGAACTACTTTGATATTTTATTGTTTTCAATGCACTTTATGTAAGCAGATGCGAATGAAATCAGTAATACTAATTTTGTCATTGAGTCGTACGCATAGTAGTATCGGAGAAAAGCGCGAGCAACGGTAGAACGTAGGTCAAGGTCTGAATGGAATTGGGTAACGCGCCAGATCAGCCAACAAGCAATCGATGCTCTTTAGAAGCAACAAGGTCAACACAAATGACCGTCATTGAACGGTAACTCCATCTACAGCTCTAAATGATTTTACTACAATCTTGGTTGTCGATACTTCATCTATTTATTATCTTAACGATACAATAATTGAAGCAGTTTTTATAGATTAATTTCATATTAAAAAAGAATGTATTTTCAGATATTTCTGGAAGGTGACAACTGCAAAAAGCAAAAGTAAAAATTTTTACAGCATTATCTGAAATGAATTTTCTTCACATCAGATGAATAAAAATTTTCAAATCTTTCTGAAATTAATAATCGAGATTTAATAAATATAACTTCTTGCAGTTTTTAGATTTTCTTTTCTCCACTTTTGACTAAATAATATCCTATTATTTCTGTTTATACAAAGTAATTAAATGCATGTTTTCGAATTGAACTGTATTTCTTCCAAAACTACATTCAAATACAGTATTTCGTAAAGTTGGCAGAGATGTAAAAGCTGAGACGGACGAGTACGAGATGCCTGCGGGCCATGTCACACATATGGTTTCTATAATTAGTAGAACCTGTTAGTGCGGAGGTGTACAGCCAAAAGTCACGTTAAACGACTCGCTCAATTTGCTTATTACATTTCAAGCTTTGGAATTATCAACAAAAAATAAATCACACGTCCGATCTTAAATCGCACGCACAGAATAGCACCTTGCTCCGGCTTTCACTAGAACAGTGATAGTGAGATGTGGTCGTACAGTCCGCTTTTAAACCTGTTTCTGCGACAGGGATATCCCTGGTGGGAATCGACCGAACTAAAAGATAGGAAGTCGTGTGACCTGATCACTAGGAAGCTGAACTTACAAGTTACAATATTTCGGTTTATGATGGCATCATAATTAATATATTTTAATCTGAAAAATACTATCGGATTAAACTTCCATATCTAAGATTGTTTTGTATATTTAAATATATGATGCGCGACTTTCCGGCTATATACTAAAAATCTAATCACTATACAATAAAAGACATACTATAATTTATATTCCAAATATTTGGAAGTCGTTATTTGGAATATAAATTACTTTTAAGATTTTATGTAATCTATAAAAACCAAAATATAAAATTTATATTTTCATTTTTAATGGTACACAAATTAAAACATTTATGATACATTATATTTTAGTTACTTTCGGTAAATATTTTTTTTTTTTTAAAGTTCAAATAATATAAAATTTTAACTGAAGTTCAGAATATAAAAATTTAAATCTTCCTTATAATTTATAGAAAATTATAATTAAAATATTAAAAATATACTATTAAACGCAAAGTTTTTTTACCCAAGTGGTAATTGTTTGAGAAAAAAAATATACTAAAATTTTGCATTAATACATAATCTGACAATGCGAATATAATTATTGACGTCATGTCAATAATTATATTAGTATAGTTTAGCTTCCATGCATTTCTATTCACAAGGTTTAGGTATTTTTGTGCTTTGTTTTCATTTCTTAAATTTTACTTGCAGAATATCAATTACTGCATTTTAAACTGTTTTACAAAAACGCACAATTTAACCCCTATGTTTTTTGTAATTGTAATTTTATTTTCATTTATTAATGAGTTCTTGAGCATTATATAATATTTTTAATTTGTGCAATTGCATCATCGTTTTTGTTGTTCACTAATTGTTATGGTAAAGATTTTCACATACTTCATACTGATAATTTAGATTCCCTCCTCCCCTTCGTCATTTTTTTCGTCACACTAAGCATGATTTTCTGATCGTGACATCACAAATTTCAATCCCTTCCATTCTACTTAAAACTTTATCTTCCAAATAAATCTTCAATTAACTGTATATAAATGTTTTTAGAACTACATATTACATATTTTTTAACAAAAGTATCTTCAAATATAATATATTACAGTTTTTATTTTTCGAATGATTAAGCATAAACATTTTATATTTTATAATAAAAAAGTTGTTAGCTAAAAAATATAAAAAATAACCATTTTTACAACGTGACTTCACAATTCTCCTCCTGCTACGTCATTTATCGACACAAATCTACTGTATCTTCTCCTTAACAGAATGTAGTTTAGATACTTTCTATACAGAGAAACCTTGTTAATTCAATATCGCTTAATTCAAATTATTTATTAATACGTAGTAAATTACAGTCCACAACTCAAAGTATACAATCTTTAATTGTCATTGAGAATAATTCAAAATTTGTAGCCCAACACTGGACCAAAATCTGAATTGTTCGAAAATATTTTATAATAAATTAAATTGGTTGAGAAGATTACATATATATTTGGATAAAAGTTGTTGAAAGTGTTTGCTAAAAGGACGTGAAAATGAGGGTGCATTGGATGTGCCACATTATGGCCCCTGAACTATAACAGTTCCAGAACCGAATAAGATATTATAAAGTTTAAATAAATAAAATTAATGCATAATACATATTTTGATATCCTCATTAAATTGTGTGGATAACGCACAGTACATAAAATAGGTAATAAGTGTGTTCACTAAAGTGTGCACACAAATACCTTATAGTTTAGCTTCCATGCACTTCTATTCACAAGGTTTAGGTATTTTTGTGCTTTGCAGACTGATTAATATACTTTCATAAAAGTCAGTCACTAGGAATGTATATTAATATTAATATTAAATTCTAATATTTTCAATCGTTAATCGAGGGAAGACGACAAACTTTTTATTTCCGATCAAATTTAATACGAGTTTTAGGAATATCTTCATGTTTTTTGCACTAACTTACCAAGAGTGTATATATGATTCAATCAAAAACTTCGAAATAACTGGGTTATGATTTATATTTTTTTAAATTACAATTAGCAATCTTTGCAAAGTGGATATCGTGCCACTACGCTTTCGATGATATCTATTTTAATAAATAGCAAAAATTAACTCTCTATTCATTCATTATGCCATGTATATTTTAATATAATAAATTATTAAATTCTATAAAAAATCAAATATTTAGGTACCGTATATATATTCGTATTTAAACTAAAAAATTTTCCCGAAAAAGTTTTTAAATAGGGGAGCTTATTATACGGGGCAATCAGAAATTAGAAAAGTTTTCCATATGATAGATTTCACTGCGTTCCTGTCGCAACCCTCATGCCAGCCATGCAATCCGCCATATTTATTCTTAATAAAAATATCTTTGTTAGAAATAAATATAGCGATTAAAAAGAATCTTTCGATATTTTTTGTTTTTGCTAAAGATATGTGTATATGTATGGCTGCATAAATTAATATCTTTATAGGTATTTAAATATTGGATAATGCACAAATACGATGGTAATATATATATATATATATAAATTGATCGCATTGCACCCCTTTTTATTTCTTTTAACGAGTAAATATGACGGCAACTACAGTTACGTATCATCAGTTCATATTAAATGGAAATGTAGCAATTCCCGATGTTTATGATCGAAAATTTGGACATTTTCTGATAATTCTGATCATTTAGAAAATACATTATTATTTTTATTTATTTCAATTGAAAATAGGATTGGAAAGTTTTTAAAATTATAAAGTATATCTATTTATTTCAATGAATATCATATTATTCAAACTTGTAAAATTTGTAGGTTGGCTTATACATAGTTTTCGAGTTTTTCCGTTTTTTTGTTTTTTTTTTTTTCTTTGAGGCTGAACTATGGCACGGATAAATGAATCGGCTTATTTACAAGTATATAGAGTAATTTCTTTTAATTGAGAAAGATTTAGGGTCCATTTGTCCATCAAAAACCTAAACATTTAATTAAAAATAGTTTTTAGTAATACTAAGCCTTTCATATACAATTAGCAATAAATATATAATGAACTATTTACTGTGAGGGCCATGCCGTGCTTTTCATCATCATACTTTTGTATTCGCCTTTTTTAATGTCCTGTAAGATGGATTATAAACCTACCATATATCTGTGAAGCATTGAAGAAATTCATGCCTCCAATTATGTGTTATGTTGCAAGTTTTAAACTTTATTCGGATCAAAGATCTCTGCTTGATTCATAATATTGTATTTATGAAAACAAATCAAGATAAAAATTTAGTGGAAATTAAAAAATTAAATTTGGCATCTAATCCTGAAAAAATGCCATCTTTCCCGTTGGGAATGCAACTTTTAATCACGTGATTTGATATGGCTAAATCTGAACATCAAAAGCAAAGTATTCTATAAAGTATCCATTATACATTAAATATATAAATTTTCACTATGCTGACATTATTACGATCAATAATGATACTTCAAACAATGACTATATAATTTTTGGATGAAAATTCCAACATTTACCGGGAATTTTTCGGTTTTCAATGCAAGTAATTAATCGTCTGATAATAGCCATTTTCTATATTTTTGGTGGCTTATAGGAAGTTATAATAAACCACCTTCTATCGCTATTTTTTGAAATACTAACTAGAGAAAAATAAGCTACTTTCCTCGATTACCATCTTGCCCGATTTACTATATTAAAATTTTCTTATATTATTAAAGTTTACTGAAAAAGTCTTTAAAAACAAAAAGTATATTTCTGAAACTAAAGACAAATAAAAGTTAGAAAGAAGAAAAAAAATTACCAGGAGAGGATTTTTATATGTATATTTTTTATTTTAATATAAACTTTTTATTGTATATCTATTTGATTATAATGTTTATATTAAACGTAGAAAGAATACATTTATTTATTATTCTTGTCTCGACATAAGGAAGAGAGTCCTCTTTATTCTCTTGCACACTACTCCCAAATACCATTGCACAGCCCTGGTTCGCTAAATGGCTAAAGCCTCATTCATATTAGTCAAGTAACTCGTAATCAACTCGCTTGAAAACAAGAAACACGAAGCGAATCGTCTGTTGATATTTAATCATCATTGAAGTAAATTAAATCAAAATGTCGTCAACTGAAATAATATGTGCTGGAGTTGCTTTAACCACCAAACGAGCTTTTGTCTTTGGCGTTTCCTATTCTTATTGTTGCCACTGACAACGACATAGTTACCACTTAATAGTTCTAACAACTGTCAGGAATTATCAGTAATTAAATTTTAAGAGTATTACTTTAGACCAGAAAATTGTCAGAAAAATCATCTCTCTGAAATGCAATAGAATAGTTCTATTCATAATTATTTTAGCATAAAAAATTCACTTACTTTATAATCAAATCAATAATAATAATAATAAGCTAAAAACGGATCCATTGCAGAAAACCATTTAATTAATAAACTGCACAGTACATATTTTAACTCATAATATAGGAGGATGGAATTTTTGCATTAGTCTAATAAAATATAAATATAAAATATACTTTTAATAAATAACTATTAGATTAATGCAACAAATTATATTTTGTGTTTATCCTGAAAAAATTTTTCTCACTATCTCCAGTTGAGCCGTTCCTGTTTACAACTTTCAACACCATCAGCTCGAGTCAATTTGAAAATATTGAAGTCAAGTATCAGTTCACATTATTTAAGTTGTCTTTCAAGGCAAGTAAAATGTAGAAAAAGCGTCTACTTACTTGAAACTTGAAAACATTTTTCCATTTTACTTGAAATAAACGTCCATATTAACAAAATCTTTTCAAGTTGATTGCGTAAAGCAATCAATTGAAAACATTTTGCTTCAGCATTAAATCCAGATATTTTGGGGCCAAGGGCAAGCTAATAATTTGGCGCCCCTTTTAAACTACATTTTTGAATCTTAAATTCACATTTATTTGGAGGAATTGAGTTTCTAGGAAAAAATTATATATCTACACATGATATTTCGAAAGTACAGTGAAACCCCGCTCGTGCGTTCCCGAATCGTACGACTTTCCCGCTTTAAACGTCTAATGATAAGTGGGGAGGCCAACTTCACACAGGTGCCGAAGTCTACGTTCGCTAATTCGTTAGTTGAATACATTTCTTGCTAGTTGTGATTGCTTTTTCGTTTTTTTGCGTTATTGATATATATTGTTTAGCATATGGATGTAAGAATGAACAAATACGAGGTGATATAAGGTAAGAAATGCTTTTGATTTGGGAAGATTCTACTTTCACTGCTTAAAATAAGAAATTGATGATGTTGTTGTTGTATTTGCAACAATTGTATCGATTTAATAGATAATTAAAGATATGTAATAATTTAAGATTGAAATAAATTCTAAGCTTAAACATTAGAAATATTCAATAAACATTCATATATCCAACTATTTTATTGCATTGTGACAGGTAAACTAAAATGTTGCCTTATATTGTATTATTTTGTATTAATAGTGATATTATTTGATATTAATTGTGTAATTATGTTCTTGTTTATTGTTTGATTATAATCTTTGTCAATAAAATAAAATTTTATTCACTCCTTTTGTGTTTGTTAATTTTCGTAACATTTTTTAGTATAAAATACATATAATAATGTTTTTTTTTTACAATAAATCCTCGATGGCCTTTAAATCTACGAGGGTTATTTTTTAAATAAGGTCCGTTTTTTAATCAAAAGAAAAATACTGCAAATATCATTAAAATATTTATTATTCCATATTCTACATACTTTCATCTACTTTTCTACATAATTTCCGTTTTTGTTCAAACATTTGTCATACCGTTCAACAAGTTTTTGAATTC
>AYEL01086096.1:0-66841 GCA_000484575.1 Olivierus martensii
ATTTATTTAGCATAACCTTGTATATAATGCTTTTGCTTGTTTTTTTTTCCTCCACATCAAACTTTGAAATTTTCTTTATATGAAATTGGCAACTAACAAACTATCGATTTACCGATTCAGTTATTTAGATAATTATAATTTTTATCTTAAAATGAAAAATTATAATTTCTGAAATGAATAAAATATCTAAATTCTGAACTAAATATTATTTAAATGCAACATTTATGTAGCCTCGACGCGCCGAATGCAAACTGAACTCTCGAGCCGGGGAACAGTCAACATTTTTCGATCGAAAAAGACAGAAATTGAAGTCAAATAACAAAAAGAAGTACACAAACATAAATAGGAAGTAAACTATGATAATTTAAAGCAAAATTTATAATGAGATTGGGATATAGTTTTCTAAAAGAGGCGATTAACGATTCGAAGCGAGAGAAAATAGTAACGGCAATACATCTGGCGCGGGAGTTTGCACATGCGCAGAAACATGGACTTTACACGCTTATTCCTTTATTATATATGATTATTATTTTTAACTGTTTCCCATTTCTATATTTTGCTTTATAGTTTAAGGTTTTGTTTCACTATTATCCCTATAGAAAGAATTGCAAAATATAGTAAAGTTGCTACCAGTTTTTTTTGTTTTCTACATCTAAAAATCATTGGGATGATATAAATTTCTTGTTTACGCTTCGCTACGTTTTGTATGATTTGACATCTTTTTTCACTCAGGACTAAGTTACAAGGGATTTCAATAGCCACCCATATCTCTTGTGCAGATTAATGATAGGATTCCACGAGCTGGGCCCGAACTCCTTTTGAAAAAACTTTTGGAAGTTTGGAGGATTCGGGTAGAATTCCTGTATCCTATACCTCCGAAAGCGTGCTGTGTTTCTATCTTGGAGGGATTCGCCAGATAGAAGTACAGCACGCTACCACCACCAGCCATTCAGTCGATCACCCTACTATTAACAAATTAGGAAGTGGCATTATCTATTGAGCAAATGAAAAAGAAAACCTGCCTACTCGAGATTCGTCTTTTTTGTTTTTTATTTGATTTTAAGTTGCTTATTGCCGGATGAACAGTAAGCGATGAGGCATTTCAATGCTCACTACAGGCCACCCCTAATGGGGTGAGAGATTTTTACATCGGTGGTGAGACCAATCCAAAGAAGGACGAGTATTAAGGCAGATTTGCACCAAGCGCAAGCGTTAACGTTTGCGCTCGCTTTTGGCATAACTCCGCCCCTTTTCCACTGGGTGGCTGCTCATATCTAGAGTTAATGTTCCGCAAAGTGAACGCCGACACCTGAAGCGTGCGCCGTGAGACATCAACTATGTATATATTACTCTGTGGTTTAAGCTTTAAACCAACGCCGGCGTTGGACATGCGCACTTTCAATTCCGTCATTTTCTTTCGACAGAATACAGATGCATCATGGGAAGAAGGCGGAACGCCGAACGTTTTAGCACTTCTTCGGCGTTTGGTGACGTCATATTTAGCGGCGCATTTTCTACGCCGTACAAAACATTTGCGGCATTAACGCTTGCGCTTGATGTAAATCTGCCTCACAGATTTCTATACAATCTGTGACCTGCCTTTAGACACCGACCTCTACCAGGGAAATTTAAACACGGGGTAAAAATAATTTTTTGTTCCTATGTTGTTTATATTTAACTGTGCAAAAATTACCATAAATACAAATAAACATTAATATCGAAATGGCTATTCGTTTTTGAATAATTTTTCATGAAAACCTATAAATATTTGCATATTGATAAAAATGCAAATATTTATTTAGCTAAAGTAATTTATTTAGTAGTAAAAATTAAAAGTCAATGCTGTTGCACATGGCCCTCTATTCAATGAAGAATTGTGATCGTGGCCGAATCTGAACTCTTTTAATAATATACAAATATTGGATTAAAATTTTCGGCCGGTTGGTTGCATGGAACGCTTCGACTTTTCATTTCTTGGTAAAATATTTTCATGAATCTGTGCCAACCCATCAATCATTGTCCTTCACAATCCATCTAACACTTCCATAGGAGTGGGCAGCCTATGGAAGGGCTTGTTTCATCCGCCACTTAGTACTTTACTACATGGAAAATAGCATCAAAAAAGTAACGATTAAAATTCTCCATATGGAAGTCAAGCATGCTTCCACGAGGATGATTCTCTAACGAAGATTGGGGATCAATAGTACTTTTAAAAGCGAAAAATCTTTCTTTACTGTCAATCATTATTACAAATTATAATAAGTTATGCATAAATGAGTTTCGAAAAAATACATAATTATTGAAAAATGTCGGCTGCAGTGGAAGTATGTTATGCTTTCGAGCTGGAAGATCTAGGTTCAATTCTCAGGTTATACGCTTCTAGTTTTACAGAAGGGTTCGGGCCCAGCTCATTGAACCCTTAGTCGAAATCCATCCTCCATCTGGCGGCTAAGCATATCAAGAATGTGAGCAGCCCGTAGCGGACAAGAAAACGCCTCTTCTCTCAGTATTCAAGAAGTGGAAAGCGACATAAAATCATACAGGAAAATATAACTGAAAAATAATATTACATACAATATAGAGAAACAATCACCAATTACCATCTTGATTTATGGTAGTTGGAATATTGCAAAATTTCCGAAGATAAATTTAACTTAATTAAATATACAATATATTGTATATAACGAAAAAAAAGGTTTTTTCAGTTAATACAGTCAAAATTTATCTGAATTCAACAAATATTTTTAAACGGATAGATGATACGTACTTAATTTAGCTAGAGAATGTTACAAATAAGTAAGTTCTGGGGCATTGCGATATTAAACTGACAACGAACTATTCATTTTATTTTCTGCACGATTAAAAATGAAAATATGCAATTCAAATATATTGTCCAAGTAATCCAGAATAGGGATGCATTCATGAAACTATTTTACAATCACGTGCTAATGTATGATCCAGATCTACTTAAAATGGATACATGAATTTTTTAGTTTAAAAAGTAAGACATTTGAAAGTTGTGCGGGATTTTCCCGCGCATTACACAATGCATCTGTTACCGGCAAAGTATGAAATGCAGGCATTGTATAGATTGCCTAGGCAAATAGACAATATATAGAATGCCTGGCATTTTTAGGTAAAGTATGAAACGATTAATATCATTATATACTTTGCCTAGGCATTATATAGAATGGCTGATGCTATTTAGGCAAAGTATTAAAAGAGAGTCATGAAATCAACATATGAAAATACACGAAAGATGTTAAATTAATACTTATTTATGAAAATTTAAAGGAACTTTATAAATATCAATAATTTTGTCAAACAGGGTGCAAAATATAATTGATTCATTGTCTCTCAAAAATAAAAATAAAAACTATTTATCTGATGAATTATATTTTGAGCAGATTTTAAAAATATTTTTAAGTGAGATGAACATTTTAAAATTGTCTGCATATTTTTCCAGGAAAAATCACATCTGTGAAGTTTTTTAAATGATTTACCTTAAAATGTTTTAAAACTAATTATTACAATTGGCTATATCTTCATCAATTATCAATAATAACAGTAGAACCTTCGATAACATTCCTGATAAGAACAGAAATAATGATTCACTTGTTGAAAATCACGGCATTTTAAAAAATACTCACTTGTTATTCTACAAATTCCATTTATAGTATATAAATAATTTCCTATGGTTAGGATCTCCGGAAGATCCTAAATTTGATTTTTCCTGGAAAAATCTGCAGACAATTTTAAAATGTTCATCTCACTTAAAAATATTTCTAAAATCTCAAAATATAATTCATCAGATAAATAGTTTTCATTTTTATTTTTGAGAGACAATGAATCAATTATATTTTGCACCCTGTTTGACAAAATTATTGATATTTATAAAGTTCCTTTAAATTTTCATAAATGTATTTACGTTAAAAATGGGAGTTTCATCTACTTCAGTCATAAATCCAAGATCAACTAATTATCTTCTACTATTCATCTAAATTTTTTTCGACATTTTCTGGCAACATTCATATATATAGTAAGCGTGCTTAATTCAAAAAAAAAAAAAATTCACCCATCGTTAATTTATTTGAGTAATATGAAAAGCGTTTTAATTAAAAAAAAAAAAAAATTCACCCGCCGTTAATTTATTTGAGTATTCAGAAAATATTTTATATAGAAATATAATATTAGATAAATAAGAATATTAAATAAGAATACATTGGATTATGCAAAAGTAGTACTGTATTAATTAATTTAAATAGAAATTTTTCCTACATGTTCCAAGAGATAAAATAAAATCGATTCATTTACATTCAATTTTTCCAAAAAAGATTTTTGTTTTTGTGGATTTTTTAAAAATTAGATGTTCGAAGGCTGGGGTGTAAATGCCCATCTATAATAGTAAATCTAATCGATTATTCTTCGTTTATTAGTCTTTTCATGATTTCATTTTTCCTCAACGCGGGGCCAGATTGGTGCAATCGATCCAATCAGCTTACAAGTTAGATCCAGCACTGAGCCGAAGTATTTTATACTTTGCCTAAATAGCATCAGTCATTCTATATAATGCCTAGGCAAAGTATATGTAATATTAATCGCTTTATACTTTGCCTAAAAACGCCAGGCATTCTATACAATGCCTGCATTTCATATTTTGCCGGTAACACATTGATAATCATGTCGATAACAGAATGTCAGGTACTCCTGGCAACAGTATTATACTCACACTATATTTACAATATTAATTATGTTTATAATATTGCAAAAATTTTTGGAACTAATTAATTAAAAAATTATTGAGATATTTTCTTAAGTTTTCATATCTGAAGTGTTTTGTTTTTATTTCAGAAGTTGTGATTGGCTCTAAGAATTAGGAAATTAAAAATGGCAGAATTTGAACACTATTGTTGAACACTCTTGTCATAGGTAGAATAATTTTGATTTTTATAAGTAAGTTCCTCACAATCTTATTTATATGATACGATTTACCCAAATTTATATAATATTAATTCATTGATGTACAGTGGGTAAAAAAATTTCCGTACGGAAGCCGAAGCTACTAATAAAGCAATATAATATCGAATTTGTGCTTCATATCTGCAGAATGTAGTGCAAAATAGCATAATTAGAGTTGTCAAAAAATTTTTAGAATAAATGCCTGTGTTTATTAAACGCGGCAAGTGTTTTAATTGAAATATTTAGGAGATGTTGCGAAGCGGCATGCAAAATTTGTTTCCGTACGCAATATGTAAATTAATCCTGACGTCTTCTAAAACTCCCGCAATCAATTTTTGAAACGAGAGCCTACGTTCGAATCGAAGACATGATAGGAGTAGTGGTTGGATTCTAGCCTGTTGGTGATCATCTGAGAATGGAAGTTCCTAAAGCTATTCGCGAGGTGGTGATTCAGTTATGAAAAGATGGATTATCCATGAGAAAAATAACTGAAAATGTTAAGAAATCGAAGTCTACAATACAATACATTATTGAAAGATACCGTGAGCTTCAAACTTTTGAGGATAGAGATCGATCCGGAAGACCTCTGAAGCTAAACCGCTTGCATAAAAGAAATATCATGTGTAAGGTGCACGATAATCCACGCATAAGCGCACCTCAAATCGCAGTTGACTTAAACACTGATTACAACATTAAAGTGACACCTCAAACGGTGAGAAACGTCATTAAAAAAGTGGGTTACAATGGACGTGCAGCCCATAAGAAGCCTTTTATAAGCTGCCGGAACAGGAAAAAACGCCTCGAGTTTGCAAAGAAACATGTAACCAAGCCTTTATCTTTTTGGGAATCCGTCCTTTTTAGTGACAAATCTAAATTTAATATTCATGGGTCAGATGGCCGAGTTATGGTCTGGAGAAAACCGAATCAACACATGCTAAGCAAGAATTTATGTGGAAATGTCAAACACGGTGGCGGTGGAGTCATGATGTGGGGGTGCATGAGCACTGCTGATGTCGGCAATTTATGTTTTATAGAAGGAAATATGGATAGGTTCATGTACCTTGACATTCTAAAGCAGAACATCTTGCCCAGTGCAGAAAGATTGTCCCTTGGAACTGCATTTACTTTCCAGCAGGACGACCCCAAGCACACCGCCAAGATATGACAGGAATGGTGCCTCTATCATGTTCCACATCAACTTCATAGCTCGCCCCAGTCTCCCAATTTAAACCCTATCGAACATTTATGGGATGTAATCGGGCGTGAACTCAAGAAATATGCCATTAAGAACAAGGCTGAACTAAAATGTGCCATTCAGGACATTTGGAACAACATTTCACCTGAAACAACAACAAAACTCGTGGGAGTCATGCAAAAACGGTTGAAAGAAGTTATAAATGCCAAAGGAGGGCCTACCGACCATTAAATCAAACTGGATTATCATGAAAAAGCTCTTTCATAAGCCATTAAAAAAACGTACGGGAACTTTTTTGTTCCTCGTTAGTGGCATTTTTTGTTTCTTTAAATTTACTATTTTGTTATCTCAATGTTTTTTCTTTATAATATTAAATATTATTTGCAATTGTGTTGACCTAATATATTATTTTCATTTTCTTCAAAACAAATTTTGTATGACTAATTAAACTTTTATTTACGTGCATAGCTGCGTATGGAAATTTTTTTTACCCACTGTATTTTGATTTTGAATTCAATGTCAAATTAAAATTCGTAAATATGTTTGAATTTGATGGCATTAATAACCAGAGGTTTCAGATTCTATCTCAAACTATTATATATTTTTGAATATACCATAATATAGCAATGATAAAAATATATTGAATCAAAGATCACTTTGGTACATCACTTCCTTATATGTTATATATATATTTTTATTGAAGTAAACATCTCAATGGCAATTCTATCCCCGTTTTAGCTTACCCCTAATAGAAGGTTGAGTTGAATGGTGAAAATTTCATGTAAGGCTGACACTCCTTTCTCAAGTTATAAGGCTCAAGTTGGAGCTCGAAATCACGCAATTTAAAGTTTCCTGCAAAATTTTTGCAAATAATTTAAACGAACTTAGCAAACAATTTTACATTTTATTTGCTTAGTGATTTATCCATTTTAAGCTATGTTTTTGGTATACCATGTTTTTGTATTGTTTATTTGTATGCCAGACATCCTGCTGTTTCACATTCACTCATTTTTCCATATTGAATAATAATAATCAAATAGAGAATTATGAAAATCAGTCAGTCAAAAGAATTAAATATGAATAGTGTAGTGGCAACACTCAAAATAGAAACAGTCCTGCACTCTTGACCCCCAAACAGAGAACTTTGAATTCTCAGTCGCTCACTCACACTTTCCGGTCAGCTTTTGGACAACATGCATGTGACCTTTACTGACATTGATCAACCTATTCAACTGACCTTGTAAATATGTTATGTTCCATAATCTTGTATATAGTTTAAATACTGATCATGAATAAAAAATAAAAGTGTAAGTAGATAGTTTGTCTTCCATATAACAATATCACGACAGTGGTGAGCCAAATATGATTATAGACAGTCTAATCAAAAGGATGAAAAAATACAGGCTACCATCAAAGAACTCAAGCCGGAAACTCCCATTGCACATGTTAGCATCAAAGTTCCACCATTCTGGAAGCCAGATCCTCAAATTTGGTTCCTGCAAACAAAGCTGGCCCTAGGGTAGTCGGTGCCCTGCTGCAAAGTTCTTTAATAGAGCCCCCTATATTTTTTTAAAGACAATAGTGGCTAAATAATCTTGTAAGGGCCCCCATATGGTGGTGCCCTGATGCTGTGCATCACTTGCATCGTGCCTTAGGCCGGCTCTGCCTCCTGCCTCTGCGGAAGCTCAGTTCCAGAATAACAGCATTACTGCATACCAGACTAAATATGACATCATTGTTAGTTCAATAGAAGCTGAGGTATTAATCCAAATCCTGCACTCTTGACCCCAGAGAACTTTGAACTCTCGGTTGGTCACTCACACTTTCCGGTCAGCTTTTGGACAACACTCATGCAATCTCTACTGACCTCGTTGATCAATCTATTCGACTGACATATGACCATGTAAATATGTTATATTCCATAATTTTGTATATAGTTTAAATACTGATTGTGAATAAAAATAAAAGTGTAAATAGATCATCTTCCATATAACAATATCACAACAATAGTATGATGAGATGCATATCCTTTATTACAAATGTGTAGGGCTCAAAAATTGTTTAAAACATTCAAGTTAATTTCACTTTTTCTAATAAAATGTTCCAAATTTAAAAGGTATTTCAGTTTTTTTAATCAAATAATAGAATATTCCTAAAGTTAAAGCAGTTTTCCTTCAAACAGATATCAAATTCAGATGAAATGCGTTTTTCTTATTGGTTTGTAGACTTATGCATCATGTTTTGTTAACCTAATTATGGTAATCTATAGATTTCAATTTGTAGAGCATCAAAAATCTTTGATCTATATTGCAGATAAAGAAAACATCCTAGATACTAACCAAATAATACATTAATTACATCAAAACATGATGCATAAGTCTGTGAATCAATGCCAATCATTCAATACAGGTTGAGTGTCCCCAATCCAAAATGCTCAGGACTAAAAATGTTTTGAATTTTTATAAATTTTGGAATACATGCTATGATGAAATTGGAGAAATAAGAAAAAATTTATCAGATCTTTTTAACATTTTTAATGATATATAAACAACACAACTGAAATTAAGTTACAGACATCTCATATTGACAATATTTGAAAGTTTACTGAATCATAATAGTGCACCATGGATGCATGTACCTGTTATATGATCTTTCACAGCACAAACAGTGAATTAAAATCCTAACCCTAAGAGAGCTCTCTGTTGTGAAAGTAAATTATGCATTTTGGAAGATTTTAGAATTTCAGATTGATGATACTCAACCTGTACTGAAAAATATTAGATCAAGAACTTCCACTACTATAAAATAATACAGGTATTCCCCAGTTCATTTGATTTCTGTAAATCTGACATTATGTAAAATATTTTCCATAATCTTTTTTATGAATATAGAGCATAAATATCAATCATATTTGTAAGTTATAAGTCAGAATATGTTTGTTTACCATTAAAAGTTCATATTACAGTCAAACCCCGATAAGAGCCCCCGTTAAGCCGCCACCCTCGCTGACTGCCAAGAAATTTGGCAGAATGAATCTTCCCTATGTTAATGGAATAGGCAAACCCCGATAAGACGCCATACACCAGTAGAAACGTCTAAACAAATATTCCTTTTGATATTGTGTTTGTCCTCATTAATCCGCCAAGGGCATGTAAGATGATTCACATCTCGAAGTTAATCAGTACTGTATATATTAAAAGCGCTTTGGATTCATTTGTAACCAGCAGGTGGAGAGATGGAATTAATGGTTAATCATGTGTCTCTTTAAGTCTGGTTCACACCTAGGTTGTAGAAAAGTAAAGATTGTAAGAACCATATTATTTCCATAGAGACTAGTCAAGTGGTGCGAAGTCTTGTTAATGTTTCACCATACCATAACATTCACGAAAGGCTCCTCTGTTATTTTAAACATGCCAGTCATCCGTTGTTGTAAAGTATACACTGTTTTAGAAATGTTAAGTTTGGATGTTAAATATAAATGTACTGTATTTTATTAGATTTAATAAATTCGGAATTCAT
Organism: Olivierus martensii; assembly: GCA_000484575.1. Lineage (NCBI taxonomy): Eukaryota > Metazoa > Arthropoda > Arachnida > Scorpiones > Buthidae > Olivierus > Olivierus martensii. Next base: position 9,674 of record AYEL01086096.1, read on the forward strand.
TTTCATTTCTATACCACGTGTTTTCAATAAACCGCCAACCCTGAATAGCTGCCAAAATCATCCCAAACAGATAGTGGCATCTTATCGGGGTTTGAGTGTAGTTGATTTATTTGTTTTGTATATTATTTTCTGATCTTAAGTATCATATTATTGATGTGATATTATTCAATATGTCATTGTCTTGTTTTTCAATCAGAGAACATTATGATGCTGGTATATAGTGCTATTATATACAGGGTGTTTCTGAACTCCACTTACAAACTTAGAGGGGACATAGATAACATCAATAGTAATCAGAATCACATAGGAAAGCAGGATCCCATATGCCACCCTCAAGTGATTAAAGACAAAGCAAAGACACAATAGAGAAAGTAGTATGAAGCACTTTATTACACAAAAAAATAGTACAATAGTTAGAAGCATCACAGGTGTTTGAAATTCTGCCCATCAGCATTCATGCACGATTGACACCTACGCTGCATGGATTGGCGAACATGTTCAAAAACACTGAACGTTTTGCAGATCATAGCAGCAGTGATGGCAATTCTTGCAACAAGGTACATTTCAAAATCTACTGGCGTTTTGTAGACAATGGCCTTCATGGCACCCCACAAATAAAAATCGAGGCGATAAATCAGGTGATCTTGGGGGCCATGCGACGGGACCACCATGCCCAATCTGTCCAGATCGCTCACAGCGCCACCTATCCATTTGGGACCCTGCTTTCCTATGTGATTCTGATTCCTATTGATGATTTCTACATCCCCTCCAAATTTGTACTTGGAGTTCAGAAACACCCTGTATATTAATATTTTTGGTTGTTTGTTTGTGATGAGTAATCACCTAAATGGTAGAAGCTATGACCACCAAACTTGGCATGATTTTCTGCAATTGTCAAACTTAGATAATTAGTCTATTTAGTGATTTTTTTGGAACAATCATTGTTAAACAATTACTAACAATGCATAATTATTGAGCTGAATTATTTACATTAAATTACTAACAATTCAAAAATTCCATAGAATTCAATAATTTAGTCAATGAATGAATAGATGACACTATGTTTTTTTGACTAAATTTAATAGTATGAATGATGATGATGTCATCATGATGCAAGAATGGGTATCATAAGATAATCACAATTAGTGATGTTGCAATGAAAGATGATGTGATGCCATGATGATGATACATTGCTGCTGTGATGACATTTTTGTAGCTTAATACTCTGATTAAATCTACATTAAAACTTGACATTAAAAGCTAATGGATTCATGAAAATGGGTACAATAATTAATAAATTATATGGCAAAATGATTTTGAGTTTGGAAGGACAAAACATTTTTTCAATATTACGTCATGATGACATCGTGTAAGTGCACCGATAATGTCATCATGACATAATATTGCTAAATCATGATTTTATATTTTAATAAATTCAGAAAGAATCAATAACACAATTTCTGTTTCTAGCACTTAGGTAGGATATGAAAAAGTTTTATTACTGTCATTATATAAACACAGAAACGTTTTTGGTCTGTTTGATCCTCATCAGCTGTACATATAATACATATATATAAAATATAAGACTTAATAAAGAATTAAGAATTAAACAATTGAATGGAATACAAATGATGAGGATTGAACCAGACTGAAAATGTTTCTATGTTTATATAATAACTGTAATAAAGCTTTTTCATATCCTACGTAAATGCTAGAAATAGAAATTTTATCATTGAAAGGTAGTGAACTTTAGACATTAATAAGAACCAATAGTTTTTATCAGTTGTAATTCAATTAGTCTGTGGTGATATAACATTTCAACTAAACATAATAATTGAAATAACAACCAAAATCAATGCATGAAATAATTTTTCAATTAGAAAAAATTCTTCTTGGAGATAATATAATAAAGAATGGTAAAATGATCAATTTTAGTTAGGTATAGTGCACAATATCACAGCATTACTAATTTCAATGTTCTCCAAGGAAATCTTTTTTGAATCAAAGAGTGGTAAGACACATAGACTCATAAGTTCATAAAATTCTGGAAATTATAAATTATTAAAGAACAACTGAAACTGTAGAAGGAATCGACATGCAAATAATCAAAACCAAATTTTTATTAATATACTGTATATGTTTTCAAACTATGCTTGGACAGTACTGGGACACTTTGCTAGGATGGTAATATATAATAATCCATAATGTTGTGTAGATGCAATCAACACAGCTCCAGTAATTTTTGATTTACAGTTTTTATTAAAAAATTATTTTTCCAATTTATAGAAAATTTGGGTTACAGAAGAAAAACTTTGTTCCCATTTATTTGCATAAATTAAGGAAAACCTGTATTTTTAGAATATTAAAGTTCATATAAATTTAGTGAGTAAAGTGAATGGTTGTTCAAATAAGTGAATTTTTTAAAAATCTGCATAAGTTAATTATATGTACAGCTCTGGCCAAAATGTTTGTCACTTTCAACTGGAAATCATGATCGATTACAGTTTCCAATCCACATACCGTGCTGCCTACATTGAGTGCGTTAGACGTGTCCCACACCTATATTGAATATATATACTGTATATATATACGTCTACAGGATTTATAGTTATTATGTTTCATTTTAAAATATAACAAAATAGCAAACAAGCAGATAATATAGTAAAGTTGATTCTAAAACTTTATTTTTAAAATGTATACATAGTTTAGAAAATAAAATTCAATAAAATTTTCAAAACTTCATAAGTCACAATCTGTTATGTCGACTGAAAATATCAATAAAGTTATATGAAATTCGGTTATATTACACGATCAATCGTCGATATTGGATCGATAAATCGCATCAAACATTTTTTTTATATAGTTAATGAGATGTTAAACGTGAATTCGATTGAAAACATTATTTAAATAAAAATTTAAGAGTGATTAAAAGCCAAAATCATAAGCAGTGTTAAAGAATGGTTATCTGAATATCGTGATACAGAATGTATGCATGTTACGATTACCTCTACTAAAAATTGGAAAGATAAAGAAGAAATATCGAATTTAGATTGCGATACGAAAAAATATAAATTTTTTTTTTGTAAAGTAATATATACGTATATATATTCTTTGTCATTGTTTTGCAAATGTGGACAATACATTTATGCCAAGGGATCACTCTTGGTCATTGGTGCGTTAAGAAAAGACTTGGATGCCATCTGGCATCTGTTTGGGAATATGTTCCTTGCGACAATAAAAACGTCTGTAGAAAGACGATATATATATAGTATATATATATGCACACACACAACACACATATTTATATATATGTTTCTGTATGAAAACTACGATTATAGATATCCTATTGCAAATTAAAATAATACAAAAATGCTTTATATATAATGACTTTTCTATAGTTTCTTCTAAACCTTGCTGCAGTTTAGTCTTTCTCGATATCGTATTTTGGTATACTATATATGTTATTTATATTCACTTAAATTGATTTTATTTTATGATATTTAAAGTATATTATACTTTCTACAATTAATGTTTCTTATTCATTTTTATAAATAAATGATAACATCGTTTTATAAAGCTAAATTTATCTTTAGGAGGAATAAACAACAATCTAGTAGTGTGTAATCAATAAAAATTAATGAAATATATAGAATTAAGAAAATAAATAGTAAATAGACAATTAATAAATAAGAAGCTCATGAAATTTATAATTTATCGTCATTGTTGGCAATTATATATATTATATAAAAATTGATAAAATAGTTCTTAAAGGAAGAAAAATTATAAAATAAAAAAGATGATTAAAATTACACACGTGTAAAAATTGTGTTGATACTTTAGTTTTGCTTATAAATAAATATTAAAAAATTAAAATAATCGACACGGTTCAATATATGCTGTCATTAATATCGCATTTACCGAAGAATGAATAAAAATCAATATTGTTGACATTATTCTGAACACCATCCTTTTCCACATCTTGAGAGGTTTGTTCGTCCCGCTCTTCTGTATACTTCAGCCTTAGGTTTTTAGTATTCCTGGATATTGATTTTCAAACTTTGCATATTATTTATGTCTTGAATGAAGAAGATTTGATTGAATTGGCATTTCTATTTATTACTTTTTTGTTGTTCTCGTCAACGGCTTCGATTTTTCGCATATTTTGTATTAGAAAAGAATTCAATTCAACAACAAATTTCGTGCGGATTTTTGTATTTATTAAGACATTTATTATAATTTTTTCGCTTTTATATTAACATTTCTTTATTTAATTTTTAAAATATAAAAAGGAAAAATTCAAAAAGATTAAATTACTACAAACGACAATTTTTTTGTTATCTCATTAAGTAATACGAGCTAAATTTGAGAGATATTTCTTTACTTTTAAATTACTTATAGTAAAAATAATTACAATTTAAGTAATCTGATAACGTATTTCATTATTTTAATAATTATTTAATTCTAAAAACTTTAAGGATTAAAAACAAATCTCTGTTGAACAGAAAAAATGTAAATTGATTTGTTATTTTTATGAAACATTAAATAATTTTTCATCATCTATCAACTGAGTATAGAAATTAATATAAAATCTTACGTTCTTCATAGGTCATTTATTTAATATAAATAACATATGAAGTGCATAATTAAGCTTGTCAGTATCAAGAATTCGTAAGAGTGCGACAAAATTTTTGATTCTCAGAAATATTCTTTATAGAAATTATCAAAATAATAATAAAATTTGAATGTTATACTTATTGTTTCATATTAAGAAACCATTAAAACGTAAATTTACTCAATAGAAACCAATAAAAGTATTGTTAAATGTCACTATTCAATAATTACATGTTATTCAGTATTTTAATAGAAATTATTGTATTCATAACAGTGAAAATTTTTCAAGAAGTTACAAAAAATTTCTGAGAAATTTTTTAACAACAGTTTTCAAGAAAATATTTCAAAATTCAATTTTATATGAAAATTCTCAGAATATATTATTTAAATATAAGCTGCATTCAACATAAAATGGCATATATAAGAATATATATGAATGATCCATATATTTTTATTTCTTTGCAGAAAAAATTTTTTAATATCTAGTGAGTTTTTCAGTCCAAAAAAATGAATCACAAAATTTTATTTTGTTCGATGAAATTCGATATTAGTATACATACGACTTACACAAATTTACTTCACAATCTTATAAATATTACAATAAATGCAATAAAATTTATATATCGTATTAACAGTAATTTAATAAATTATAATTAAAGAAAATGTTTAATTAAAATTTTTAATTTTTTCACATCATTATTAATAAGAGATTTTCCATTATACACTATACAAAATCTTTATAATTATTTATATATTTGTTGCATATATATATCTTGAAAATATGATTTAAATATATCTAGAAATAAGCGATTTTATAATTTTAAGCATATATTCTCAAAATATATATTATTTAATGCACATTTATTTAATTACAATCCTGACATTTGTATATAAATTGTTAAAGAATAAGAATTATTAATACGAATTTCTCTTTTGTTTTATAATAAATTTAAGTTTTTAATTTCTAAAACGATGAATTTATTTATAAAAAACGGTATTTTCATTTAAGCGAATAAATTCTTCATCCTTTTTTTCCCTCTATGCAAGAGTATTTAAGTTTTAAAATATTTAATTTTGTATCTTTAACGACGAAAGTTCGTTATGAAAATTATAATTATCTGTTTTAAACTGTCAAAAACTGTCTATGTAGACATTGTCTAAGTATTTATTATTCTATGTCCAGAAACCGAGACAATTTATATCGTGACTCAGCTCTATCAAAGGTCAGAATTCAGATGTACTTCCGTCATCAAGAAAGCAGTGGAGCAATACTTTCTTCCAGATCTAGTCCAACCGTAATATCAAGATTGCATTGTTTTCTGCGTCATCTCCTTCCTCTTATATGAAACTAGTCCCAAGTGAAATAGTTGGCTGGAAAAGACAAGGTAGTCATTATTCATCCCAAAATAGTTTCGTGACTTTTCATCGGTAATCTCTTTGTTACGTGATATGGAATCTTAACTAAGAATTTTCTTACTTCTATCTGTTGCTATCTTCAAAATATATTAGTTTCAAGTAGATTATTCTGATGGAATATCACTTTTGACAATATTTATTTATTTAAAATAAATAATTATGAAATTGGCTTTGGAAAAAAAAATTCAACTTTATAAACATAATTTGCGTATTTCAGTTTTAACAGTAGTTCAATCGAGTAAAAACGGGAACAGAATTATAATTAATTCGTCTCTACCTAAAATTATTTTTTAATAAATATTTTTTTATTATTAAATTATCCTTTAGAATGGCAAATAACTCATCAGATTGTTTAGTTTTTGTACGTAAAAAAGAATCGGACGTCAACATCAGATGTTCGAAAAACATTTTTAATAGAGTAGTTTTCTTGTTTTAATCTAAATAGACAATTTTTCAGAGATGTTAGATTACCAATCACGGAAAAAAAGTTATGCTCTTCCGACCATCATCTTTGCCTGTAAAAGTGGAGGAAAAAATATGACTTTTACTAGTAAACTACAATATTAGCAGCGCTTGGCTGACTTCCCGTCATGTTAGAATGGAGACAACATTCGATTTAGCTTCGAGCGTCTTATCTTCGTAGTCCCCACTTAATCATACGACCCTCAAAGACATACGACGTTATTTTCTTGCAACCCGTTTGGTCTGAGAGAAAGAACTCATTCCGAGACAGCAATGAACGATTTGACAGATTGACGAACATGTTCTGCAAGAAACATCTATTGTATTGCCACTCACAGCATCGGATCAATAATCCCTGCCAAAGCGCCTATGCAAAAATAATGCTTAAAACAATTACAGATACCAAGAAACATCAGTTTTCTTTACAAATCTCTTCTTGTAACATTTCTTTTTAAATTTAATTTGACTATAATACGATTTCATTTGTTACTGTAACCATAATCTGATGTTATAAATAAAATTTTATATTCCATGCACTCTAATTTTATTTATTTTTTAACCTGAGCAATCTAGAAATAAAATTATCGACATGTAAGGACATTTTTAATTTTTACATCATATTTAAATAAGTAAACAAAAGAAAACAATACACTAAACAAATAACATTAAAAAAATAAATTTAAACAAATATATATTTTTCCTTTATTTATTTTTGATCATATTTATTACGCTTCTGTTATTTTTAATTTTTTTCCTGTTTTTATTCTTTAATCTTTTTGTAATGTAAATATTTTCTTGCAGTTATCCTTATGACGAATGATATATCATTATATTTAATAATATTGATAACATCTCATTATCCTTTGATGATAATTTCTCCTCTGTAACTTTATAGAAAATTAATTTCAAAATTAATTTTTAAAGCAGAAATTTCTGTTATCTATTTACTCGACCAATAATATATATATATATTGTTCAGTTTAATATATATATATCTTCATCGATTCACAATCGCTAGAGATGTTTTTCTTAAAGAATTATCATGTTCTCTAAGAGAATGATGCTACAGAATAAAGCCAGATTATATCAATAATAAATAACATTACTGTTGTTATCTGTTATACATCCATATCTAAGTTTATCAATTCTCCATCTCGGGCTTAATTAATGTATACAGTTAATTAAATTAAGTAATTAATTACGTTTAAATATTATTTATAGCAAGAAAGGAAAACTCTTGACAGAGAATGATGACTTTTTTGTTTTTGTTCTTTTAATCTTACAAGAATATAGATTTATTTTCATAAAAAAATATAATTTTGTTTTTGTAAACTATTTTAATAACATTAAAAATAAAATAAATCAATTTGGTAATGTATTAAAAAATATATTATATAAATTTATTATTGTTAACATATTTTAAACGCGTATTTATATACCGTTGTAGTTTTAAATTCGGTCATTAAACTAATTAAATTTATGCAAAATTAAATATGCATATGGGAAATGAGATTATTAAACTAAAACTTTAACATTAACAGTTTCTATTATTTAATTAACAATAATTATATATATTTGGTAAAATGGATTCTACGAATTACTTAACGAAAATTCTATAACATAAAATAAGAAAAAAATGAAGATGCAGCAAATTTTTTTGAATAAAAATATTAGAAATTGGTTTGGTTAACTTAGTTTCCCAATTAAAATTTCCATTATTACATCAGTTAGAAAGAGAAATTGGAAGTGTTATTTTCCACTTTGTCATTAGGTTCGTCTAAGTAGAGTCACATTACCCTGTCAAGTCAGTGTTGCTTAGCAATATCACCTTATGTTAGTGCACTTTTGTCGAGACATCGATTGATTTGAAACAAGAACAGAGTAATCTCTACATGTCTATCTTGTGACAATTACGCATGTAGCATCTTCATTCTGTGTGCTACCGTTGATAGAAACTAACTTAAATTAACACAAGTATGTTAAATGTAACCTTTAATCCGAACGTATACGAAAGGGGTTTAGTTTGATTAGTCAGTTGTAGACACTGAATTGAACGTTTCTCTTACATTCTCCCCATCTTTTAAATAAAACTAACAAACTAGTTTATAAAGTAACAGTTCTCTAGGGATTTCGTTTGTCTACATTTAATACTACTTTATCTTTTTGAATGCGATAGAATAATATCGAAAATTTGATTTTCTTATCGTTTATGTTTACTTTAATTAAAAATTCTTTTGGGTTACATTCAAAATTTTTATTTGTTACGAATTATAGAGAAAATTTTTCGTTTAATACTTTCGTCAACTCTTCATTTCAACACGTGTATCAAGCGAGTAATTTCTTGTAAGAAGAAATTTCTTACAGTCATTTCTTGCCTCATTTACTGCATAGTCGGTATTTCATTTTTCTTGACAAATTCAACTCGATTTTTTGGCACACATCGGAAACGACGAAATTGTCGTCTGAGTCATTTTTCTTGACGCCTCTTACACCTTAATCACTTTCTTTGACTGTATAGTGTGTTATTTAAGGATCATCAAATACAGCAAAATAGCTTCATTGACTCAAGACCGCATGTCACGCCTCGAACAATCGATGACTAAACCAACAACATTTAGATGATTTAATGTGCCATCATAATGAGAAAATGGAACCTTTACAAATTGAATAACATCATCTTTTTATATTTATTCTTATTATTTTATTTTATTTTTTGCCAAAGTTGATTTTCGTTTCGGAAAAACTGACGATTTATACGCAAAATGAAAAAAATTCGGCACTACTCGAGATCCGTTGAATATATAATTTTTTTTTTTTTTTTTCAAATTTTATCAAATTTAAATCTAATATCATCAAGATCTGGATAGAATTTAATAGAAATAGAAAAATTTAGATGATAAATCAAACAACAGCTTTGTTCAATCCGATTTAGATAAATAAATTTTCAAGGTATGCTATATATATAAAACGAGATAAACTAAGTTAGCAATCGTCAAAAAAATGGTACAAAATAATTGAGAAAAAATTACATTTGTATACTAATAACATTGTTTTGAAGAAGATAATTCTGTCTGTAATTCTGGAATTTTTGAAAAAAAAAAAAATATATTTTGACGAAATTTTTAACGCATTTATCCATATTAGTATAATAATATTTATAAAATAATATTTATTTTAATACCAGATATCGAACAATAGCCGATATTTAATATTTGCATTTAATTTAAATCCGAACGACAGATAATAAATAGAATTAAATCACACGAATCACATTTAAAGCGATAAATCTAACTTATTAGCTTATAGACGAGGACGAGATACTCCGTTACTACCTTAATCCGGTACCAAAATGGTTTAGAATAATACAGAACGGCAATTCGCTTTATAATGATTCATATATATATATAAAACACAGAATTGAATAAAATTTAACGTAATGAAAATAATTCTTTACGTTTTTGAAAGATGAAGCTGGAATAAAAATAACGGATACGTTTCAAAATTCATTTTCTTTTTATTTTAACACACAGAAGCGAATTCCCAGAAATCATCTAGAAAGCGAGGCAACAAATTCATTTATTTTCTTGAATCATTAATCTTTCGATTAAGTATAACCTATTCAATGTATAATTCAACGGTACTGAATTATATCACAAGTGTTAATTATCTGTCAGCTAAAGTTGTATTGAGGAATAAAATCCTCTTCATTGATTCCTAATTACCAAAGCGAGCTGAAGTTTTCGATGATGTTTATTAGCAAAATTTCCTTTTTTGAAGTAATTTCGAAAACGATCATTCGATTTCTGAATTTTTACTTTTTGGTACTTTTACTCACAATTACAGTATATTACGTTCAGTTTCAGATACGAAATCCGAAAAGACTTATTTTTAGTTCTCTGTTTAATGGATTCTAATGAATTTTAAAAGAGAAATTAGACTAGAAGCATGTTTATAAAATGAAATTTATATAAATTTGTTCTGTTTAATGATACATTTAATAAAAAATGTATACATTTTATATATTCGTGCGTGCAATAAAGAGTAAAGTGAATTAAAAATTATATATACTGTATATATAATAAAAGTTACGAATAAAATTATTTCATTAATTAAAAATATTTTCGTATCGAAAAATATTAAAGATTTTATTATAATATCAAAATGCACAATCGTTAATCCAAAATATTCGGTTAAATATTATAAGAATGCATATTTAAAGTAAAAGAAAACTATTATTTCTGACAGATTATAGTTATTTAAACAAAAGATTAAGGAATAGTTGAATATTTTTATATTTATAAAAGAATTATATCTGCATTGTATCGGATTTAAATCCTGGTAACTAAACTCTTAGTTTAATATTTGAGCAGAGTAAATTTATTATGGATAGAATCGTGAAGCTGAAGAAACTTTCTATTTAAGTAAAACGTATAGATTTCTTCGGTATAGATCGAAGCCAAATATTTGTTAGACTTTACTGAGAAGGATGATTATATTTGTATGATATCCGAAACTGTGTTCCAAAATTATAATTTTTCTCTTGAATATTTTCTAAGCTGATAATTATTCTTATTTTTATTAACTTGCTGTAATTATTTTATTTATTTAACATTCATTTTTATGTCAATACATAAGCTTATATTATCTTATGTGTTAATATTTATTAATTATATTCATAAAGTGTTATACAGTAAGTAAATCCATTAATAAAATGATAGTTATATATTTTAAAATTTTAATATTATGACTTGATCTTGGGTTGAGATCATTTCTCTTCCTATTGTGAAAATATAAAATTACTAGAAATATATAATGATGTCTCATATTTAAAGAAATCATTGATTTCAATCTAAAAGATTTTATATAAGTGATCTTCGTGTTTGAATGCTCTCTGATCCAAGAATCTCTTAAAAGAATTATATGTTTATCATTATATTTATGAGTTAAAATCTGCAAAACGCCTTGAATAGTTTAGTTAACAAGCAAAATAATCACTAAAAAATGTATTTAAGAATCAGAAACAGTAATTTCATAGATAAAAATTTCAAATTCTTCTTCATATCGATTCTTTTAGAAAAATTTAAGAATTATCAGTCATTTCTTCAAGAAATGATAAACATGTATATAATGTCAAAATTATTTTTATTTGTCTTTAACTTAGCGAATTATTACAATATCTGACGAAAAATCATTAAGAATTCGATTTTTGACTCAAGTTTACCAATGAATAATTACAGTATAATTTATCGTAACGCGACAAATTGGATTTTGAATTACAAACAGTTATTAATTATATTTTGAAGAATACTTTTATTATATTTCTTCATAAAATTCTTATTTAAACAAAACGGCAAAATGATCAAATCTAGATTTTTTTCCTAGACTACACTCTAATTTATCAAACTGCCAATGTTTCATTAGACGATTAGATCTTCGAAATTCACAAAAACTTCTAATTAGTTAAAAATTTTTATTTTTCTTGTATGAGATATTAAATATTTTTGAAAAATTTTTAAATAATTTTTTTTTACTATTTGAGAAATTTGTTAATATGTATTTTATGTAATTTTTTTCTAATTTTTAATTATAACCATTCTTTTTTTTAGAGATTTAACATATGACTAGGATTGAGGAAACATATCTTCTGAAAAAAAATTTGTACTGATCTAACATTTATTGGTGAGAATTTGTTTACATAGTTGTCTTAGATATTTTTATTAGATTTTTTAATCATGTTTTTTACTTTCACTGCAGCTATTTTTATCAAATGTTTTCAAACGACATCAACAAGAAACACGGAATTTCCAACAGATATCAGTGTAATGCGAAGTAATTTTTCTAATAATCTTCAATTGTTTCTAATGTTATTCTTCGATCTAAGCAGCTTACACAAGAAAAATCCTCCTAAAATATTTAAAATCATTTTATACGAATTTTCTCTAAGTAAAGTGAACAATGAATAATTTTATTGTTCTTCAAACTTTGCTAATCTTTGCCTTCTGACTACCACCGAAAATATTATGGTTCGATTCTCTCTATATTTGTATTCAATTTTTTTCTGCTACCAGCTAACTTGGCTCCAGTTGAAAAGAGGAAATGCGATATCACCACAAAAACACCTATAAATCAATAAGCATGATGACGCTTTGCCTAATGATGATCCATAGGATTAACTAATAGAAAATATTTTTAGATATTGTGATCGATCAATAGTCCCCATGACATGTTGAACGATAAGCTATCATCTTTAATATTAATTTCTATAAAAAATAATTTTATCACTTCCTTTCAATTCATCTTTTATTACTGAATATAAATCATAGATTATTTAATAATTTATATTAAAATATTATTATACAATGACATCTTAAACGATACATAATATTGTCTATCTATTTTTCAACATTTGCCTAGTTTCATGATTTTTTAACATATTTTTTGATATTTTGAATGTTTATATCTATTATATTTTAATATATTTTTGAAGCTGGTATTTTTTTGCTCGTTATTGTTTTATATATTTATTTTAATAGGCATTTTTATAGCCATTTTTAAAACTGAGAACGTTTTTAATGACTTTTTGCATCCATAAAATAAGCGCATAAATAAAATAAAATTATATAAAAAAAATCACAAACCTCTTAAATGCAGAATTTCTAAGCGTTTTTTTTCATATGCACATAGTGAAATATTCATATTCTATTTAATGTTTTGTATCTAAAAAAAGCTAATTAATATATTGTAATATTTTTCGTTTGATAAAAAATTTGATGATTTTTATTGTTGTTCAGAGAAAAAGTTGATAAATGTTTTTAATATGCTTATATTGAGTTGACTGATATAAGTTACATCGTTCTTCTTCAACGTGTCTCAGAAGCTAACTGTCTAATCTTATTTTTGATTGATGAATGGTTGTTTTGCCTGAATTCTTATGGTTTACCATAGCAGACGACTGGAGTGAGTTAAGCAATGAATATATAACTGCTAGGCAGATTACAGAAGACACATAATAAATATGTGTTCAGTTAGATGAGTAAAAAATGATGTGATGCGTGAATAATTTTATAAATTACATTAAGATTTTTTTGTGGTTATTGTTTGTATATTTTAGGATATTCGTTTGAATTTTTATTATATAAAGAAAAATATTGGTATATATTGTTAATAGGAAACTGAACTTTTATTAAAAATAGTTATTGATTAAATTCCTTCAGTAATAATTGCCCAACAGAATTTTTTTAAATAAAATTCCCTATTGTAAAGCTGTTTTATTCAGTATCCTCAGGACATTGAAAAACTACTTGTAAAATGTCTTGTCTGTTGAGAAAATGTCTCCCTACAGAAGATTTCACAGTTTGGGGAATAAATTTAAATTGTAAGAACTTGTGCCAGGAGAATATGGTAACTGTTGCACTGTTTCATGAATCCACCATTTTAAAAACATTTAGCAATATCGCTGCATAATAAATCTTGCAAGATAATATATGAAAAAAAAATTTAAAAATATTTCCGCTTTCGATAAGATATAGTTGCTGTTCAATAACTAAAAGTGGTTCTGTATATCAATATTAAAGATTACGTAGGTCCTCACTATTAGAACGAATAGATCAGACTAGTTTCTTTGCTGGATATATTTTTGAGAATACTCTATGCTTTTAATTCAGACTCGATTCTTCTAAACTATAGTTTCAACGTTACAACTATCCTATATAAGAAAGTATCACTTCTTTTATTGTAATGATTTAATTGTACTTTTATAATAATACAAAGATATGTTTGCTATTCAAATTATTATTTTAATATTTTAATTTTAATTTGATAATCGGAAGAGACTAAATAAGCTGAAGTTTCAAAATAGGAAAGATTATTATTAATCCTTTAAATCAGTACAGTTAAGAAATTTTACATTATATGCGATTATTATATAACAACATCTCCGTTTCTTAATAATATGAATTTAAACGTGTAAAATAGTTGTGAAATTAAAATTATTATTATATAATAACATCTCCGTTTCTTAATAATATGAATTTAAACGTGTAAAATAGTTGTGAAATTAAAATAAATTGTAAAATCAATTTGTTATAATGTAAGATATAAACATTTATAAGAATAGCATCGATAAAAATTTAGTTTTTGCATTCTATGAATATATTTGAAACCATTTTGATGTTATGTGAAATAGTGTATTGCTTTTTACAGTATATATAGATACTTTTTAGTGATATATTGTATGATATGAGAATTTTGTTTAGTACCATATAAATCTGCATTTAGTAGGATTTCTGGTCTCCCGCATGTATCTGATATATATATATAGTATTTATATAGCATTACATGCGATATCACCGTTGAGAAATGTGTGATATCGTCATCTTATGTGCCATACATTGCGATAACATTATTATCAAAATCCATTTTAGCAGATTAACTATAAAATTCTTAGTTGTTCGAATTTGGTTTGAATGCCTACGAATTTTTTGTTCTTACTAATAATTTTAATAAATTTCTACTACTTTATTTTTATAATTATTTATGGAATTGTTTATATTATCAGCTTCCTTCACCAATGGATTGAGAAAGAGTGATGATGGGGCTAGTAGTAATAAAAGTGATAAAAATCGATTTATTAAAAATAAATTTGAAAGTAGGGAAAATCGGAGCTAGTAGTAACATGGATTAGTTTTAACAGATACCAGTATTCATTCCCGGTTTGCTCATAGATCTTGAAATTACGCACAAAGATACAAGTAAAGGTTGCCATCTGATCACGATTCACGAATGATACGCTATTGATTCAATAAAAATATTTTAAGAGTGACAAATAAAAAAAAAATCTTTATTTAAAAATTGTTATAATTACATTCAGTTGTTAGTAATTATTCTTGTGTAGCAGTCATAATAGCTTACAGAATAATAGTGTAAATTAACCTGTACTTATGATTACATGTTAACTTTAACTGTAATTATGCTTCCAAAACCAAAATGGTGGAGCTTGGGGCAGTTGCAACAGTCTAAATCAATGACACTACTTCATCATCGTCAAATAGCCAAGCATCAGTAGTTCAAACGAAGAAATTTATTATTGTTTCGTGTATAAAACACTATAACAGTCGTAATGGATCTAATGCGTTATGTGTAAGAAATGAAGTCACGAAGAATGCACATCTAGTAATCCTTCCTATGTTTGTCATAATTGTTATTCTGATTATTCAGCAGAGAGCTAATTTAGAACTTATTAAGCTATATGTTAAAATTTAAATACAGAAATCTTGGACACAGGCTATATTTCATTGCAATTTTGCATGGTTATAATGTACATCACAGGGTGTTATAACTAACTCCGATAGCAGAGTAGATTGTAACATTAAATTAAGAAAAATATTTTCTAAAAATTATAATTTTAATCGAATCAAATTTATATTAAACTGCTGAAAAATTAATAAATGGTATTTACAGTCACATTTGTTTTTCTTAAATTGAAATTTTCATAACATTAAATAATTTAAAAATAAAAAGTGTTAAAAACAGCCCCGGTTTTTTCACATATTTAACATTGCATTAACTTTTTCTGAAAAAATTATTATTTTATATGTACAACAATTACTATAATTATTATAGGATGTTAATTTTTGCTAATTTTCTAGTCATGTCGCAAATTTTTAAAATGATTAATATATTGGAAAAATAAAAAATTACCTATTCAAATTGAAACCGAAAACAAACAAGAAACTAGACAAAATTTAAATTATTTATGCAGGAAAAAAGAAAACAATCATTGTGCCAGTGAGAAATGATGGATTGGATGATGTTAGTATTTAAGAATTTTTCTTAACAGTATGAAAGTTGTTTTAAAATCTAACTTTTTAAATATTCTTATGCAAATCTAATGTTTATAAACTTTGATGTAGAAAAACAACTATTGTATTGGTACTTTTGTCTATTTGACGAAATATTCTTTATTATTAATTTTTTCAATAAATTCCTATTTCTAAACTTTTCGCTTACTGTCTGTCAACTGTAAATTGTTTGCGTCATATCCGAAAATTCATATTTTATTTTGCATGCATAATCAATTAGTATGATATTTCAACTCTTACGATGAAATGCCTTGTTTATATATATTTTTCAGTTCAAATGTTGTCTGTATTTTAATTTTTAGCTGGTGTTTGTCATCATTTTTAACAATAATCTTACTTATCCGATATTTATTTGACAATTTAAATATTTTTATAATAATATAATTTATAATATAAGGAACTTCAAAATATACAAGACATTTTTTACAAATAAAATATTTAATAAGAATTAAATCAAAAATGTTATTAATAGAAAAATTGTGAATAAAGATAAATTTAATAATGGTATTGACTGTAAAAATATATTACAGAAATGCACGATTAATGACTAAGAACATATTGCTGAAAGCAAAATTGTAGATAGACGGAAAACTGCTGGTTATATGGAGACTTTAAAAAAAATTGCATAAAAAAAGAGAAGAGAAAAGTAGATAAAAAGAGAAAATCAAACGGTTTACAGAAAAAAGAAGCGAAATTTTCCAAGAAATGGAGACAAATGGGAAATCTTCCACCAATGGATTGAGGAAGCTGATGATGTGATACTAGTGATAGAAGCGATGAAGATCGATTTGTTAAATATAAATTTGAAAGTAACTGGATGAGTTTTACATATATTACTATCACGTAGCTGTTTATTTTTTGACAAAACTCTTATCCTTATAAAGTATAACATAGACAAAATAAATGACATTATAAAATTTTTAAGGCCCTTCGTGATAAATTCAATTGCATTTAATAAATATGATGGGATTGTATGTTGTCAGTATTTAAAAATTCTTCTTACCATACTGTGATAGTGAATCTATTATTCATTACAAAAACATACATGTTATGATAAAACTGTTATTTACATCGACAAGAAAACTAATACATTCTATATGAAAAAGAAAATAAAAATATGTTTATTGAAGGTTTATAGTAAATTTAAATTTTTTTGCGTAAAGACAAAAATCTAAAACGTGGTAATAAATAAAATTTAAAGAATTTATTCTATGAATTTTTGAAATTTAAGAAGTTTTTAGCTTTTGAATTATATAATATCTTGATATTATGTTGAGGAAAAAAATTTTTTTTGTTCAATTCGTAAATTTCCCTAGAGTTTTCGGGTAAAATCTAGATCTCTGTCTTCAATTTTTTAAACTAAATATATCGAGAACGTTGAAAATTCGTCTT
Source organism: Olivierus martensii (assembly GCA_000484575.1). Classification (NCBI taxonomy): domain Eukaryota; kingdom Metazoa; phylum Arthropoda; class Arachnida; order Scorpiones; family Buthidae; genus Olivierus; species Olivierus martensii. The sequence goes on from AYEL01086096.1 coordinate 27,415, forward strand.
TAAATAAATAAAATAAAAATTTCATCTTGTTTAGTAAAGAGAGCCCAATAAAACTTTAATTTATTGCTCAATCATTATAGCTATAAAACAACAAATAAAAATTTGTCCTCTCTTTTCACCATCTTTATTTTTTTAAACCAGATTAAAAAACATCTGCTCAATTTTTTTTAAAAAGCTGTTGAAATAAATTTTTTGAATAATTAAATATAAATCATTTTAAATTTTATATTTTAGACAGATTGAAATTCTTTAATAAATTTTCTTTCTTCATGCAATTTTATTTAATTTTAATATTATTTAATCTTTCAGAAAAATATTTTTTTTTATACTTTATAATAATATTTTCTTTATCGCATAATAACGATGTTTAAAAAGCATGAATGCTATAAATGAGAGACTTCAAAGAGTTAACTCTTCGAAAATATATAAATTAACTACCCGAAATATCTGCTTATAAGAACATTAAATTAAATAAGTATAAAATTAAACATTTTCTGATAAAAATAATAAATGTTTCTACTTCATTATAAGTATCCTAACAGCATTCTGCTATAATCCTATTAATTCGTTAGTCAAAAATAAAGAGATTAAATAATAAATGTTTCTACTTCATTATAAATATCCTAACAGCATTCTGCTATAATCCTATTAATTCGTTAGTCAAAAATAAAGAGATTATTAACGTACAGTTTCCGATAGTGAAAGAATGGCAATTGTTCGTTGATACACAAACAATAAGTTCTTTAATATCTGAATACATAAAGATAATTTCTTCTTTACCGAATTGTTTTAAAAAAATATCAAAAAAAATATTATTCTACTATCTAGGAAACATATGTAATGATCCATTAATAAAAGATTTTTTTCTATATTTATATTAATATTAATAACTCAATATCATTTGTAAATAGGTCATTTGTCGGAAACAATTTTTTTTTCTATTGTTTTGTTGATTAATGTTTCGTAGAAAACGGAAATATTGATTGCCAAAAAAACAATGCAGATAAATATTTATATAGTAAATAATTTTAAACAACAATAATGTTTTCTTGTGGCAAACAGATATTCTTTTATAGATTTTTGTTTATTATTATTATTATTTTACGGATCGAAGTAAAAATTATTTAGGTGCATAAAAAAAACCGTCTATAAACAAAATTATATTTTGGTATATATTTATATTTTTATAAGAAACGGCAAATTTTACCAGTTAACCTCTTGGTATAAGTTGGTTAACAGTTGTGCGATTCCCACGCTCGGAAATCTAAACTTGTACGTTTTTCAAATTTTCTTTTTGATTAATGAAGCAGTTTAACTTTGCCTCTATTGCCTTCAGATTAAATGTTTAGATTTGTTAATGTTTATTTCGAAAATAATAATTCAAACAAATAAAAAATGATGATGATGATAATAATAATAATAGTAATATTTGAGGTGAAGTTTTATATATATATATATATTTATATAATGGCTGAAATTGTAGATGAAACCAACACACAAATAATCAGAATCAGTTCACTGAAATAATAATTTTTCAAAGTATGCACTAGGTACATTTTGCTAGTATAGAATAATGTAAGATGCAATAATTCTTATTATATTTTTTTTTTTTTTCTAAAAATTTCTTTATAAATGTGTAAAATAATATAAACCTGTAGTATTTAAGGAGTTGTATTCAACCCATTTCTGTTATTGCATATACCATTTTATACAATTCTTATAAGACTGGAGAAAAATATCATTGTAATATTTTGATGAATAGTAAGGCATGAATTATGAATAATTTATATTCAACACAAAACATAATTAATTTAAAAAATAAATTATTTTGAGAGTAATTCAAATAACAAGATAACTGGAGAAGTTATTGAGCAGCTGAATTATCTGCTTAGATGGCTTATGAATGATAGAAGTTTGTGATAATGATGTAAAATTGCTGATATATAAATTTTACTATTCATTTAACAAAAGTTGTAGTAATAAAATAAAATGAATTCAAGTTTATCAGTTTTTTAATAGAAATTGCAAATTAAAGGCTTTATAAACTTAGTCATTTCATTATTATTCAGAACATAGTTCTCTGATTGTATAATCTTATAAAATGTTTGTTTTGCACTATTTTTATTTTAATTAATTTTTTGGCACATGCCACTGCTTTGAAGAAAGAATTTTTTTTGTAAGATAATTCTTGCTAAAATTTTGGATGAAAATCAAGTTTCCAAATTTATTGAAAATAATATTGAAAGTCTTTTATTGATAGTTATGAGAGAGCGAGATCCAATCTGGTTCAAATTTGCTTTCAAAAGGACAACATAATTTTAAAAAACATAAAAACTATAGCAATTGTGTTCTCCATTATCTGGTTCAAACATAATGTTTGAACCAGATAATGGAGATATCTTATATTGTAGAAAGATCCAATAAAATCAAATTTTCAGTGATGATCTTAAATTTTAATAATTATTTTTTTGCATATATTTTAAATGATTAAAATACTGCTAGGCAATAAAAATTCATTCCATATATAATTTTAATTTATACCAGGGATTTGATAATTTGTTTTGCTGAATATTTATAATTGGCAAAAAAGACAGCACTATACAAGCAGAAAACACACAGAAGTGTGTTTAAGATATTTTTATGTTGCTGTGCTGTCTAAACTTCTGAAGAGGACTGTGTGTAGTTGAAAGAACTTCAGTTAATAAAAACTTATTTTTTGCCAACTTCTGATTTTTTTTCTGCCTGTATAGTGCTCTCTTTTCCTTCTTATTGACCTTTGAAGAACAATAGATATTTTTTGCCAACTTCTGCTTTTTTTTCTGCCTGTATAGTGCTCTCTTTTCCTTCTTATTGACCTTTGAAGAACAATAGAGAGAATTTGTTTATTATTATTTGTAATAATTGCTTCATCATTGTAAAATGCTTGCATAACTTATGTGATCATTTGAAAAAAATAATTATTCAACAATTTTAAATATATATTTTCTTATTTAAAATATAACTTTCATGATTATCTAATCATTATTTCTTGCAGTAAATTATTAATCTATTAGTGATACTGCAGATTGAGATTCTGCATGCCACCACTCTCAGTAGTAAGGGTGAATAAATTTTTTTTTTTAATTTGGAAAAATTAGAATTTTTCTAAATTGCTGTCTTTCCTGATGCATTCATTACGTTTTGTAAAGCATCAAGATCAGCTGATAAAAAAAAAAAAAAAAAACATGCTGGCAGTTTATATCAGGGATATCAAACTCATTTTAATTCAAGGGCCATTTTATGAGCCCTAAGATTGCCATGGGCCACATCACATTTAAATTTTTTAAATTATATTTTGGAGTAAGGATTCAGAAATATAGATAGGATAAATGATAACATTGTGTAATCAAATGAATATATTACAAAAATATTTAATTACTACATAATTGCTTTTAATTATACATATTTTTTTTTACTTCCTCGCTATCAATTTTTAATTTTCTATTAAGTGTTAAAAGTCACATTTTCTGTATAAAAACAAAAGTTTTCCTTAAAATTTTATAAATTCAAATAACTGTAACTACTTATATTTTTTAAATAAGTTAATAATACAACAAATCTTTAACAAACCTGCTACTGCATCCTTTATTCATATCCTTCAAAGAAGGATTTTTTGGAACTTGATCATTGTATTTGTCTGTCCAAAAAATACAGATTCTCATTTATGGCATTTTGTTTTTTTGATAAGAAATTTTGCACAAAACAATGTAGTCCTTGCAGAACAGCATTTAGTTTGTGTTACCAGTCTGAATGATCAGTGTCATCTGTACATATACATTCGATAAGGCTAATAAAAAAAACTTGTGCAATTACATTTCGTTAAAATCAAATTAATATATCATAGTATATGGTATAGCTACAAAGCGATAATTACTTCCTTTTATCTCATAACATATTGTTCTCATTTTCGTTTTAGTTAAGAGCGTTGAGGACCAAAAAAATCACATCAAGGACTGCATGCAGCCCACAGGCTGCCACTTTGACATCCCTGGTCTACATGAAATCACCCACGTTATGAAAATTATAAAATTTCATAATTTCTAAAAATAGTTCATTGCCTTGAATTGTGACAATCACTTATTTTGTATCATATTGTGATATATATAAACAAACTATGAAATTTCTTATTATATTTATTAAAAAACTAAAATTTCCTTATTTTTATATACTTTAATATATTGTTTATCTGACTGCAAATTTTATTTAAACCATTTATTAAATTTTAAATAATGATTTAGCATATTTTTTGTGGATAGCTCTCTCTGTTTACACTAATAAATTTCTTAAAAATTTCATAAAATTTGATTGCATAGATTTGATACACATTAAACTATTTCAATTACAAAATAAATATTAGAAGATAAAATAATAAACAATTATTAAGTTTTGTTTTAAATGCAAATAATAGTTTTGTCATAAATCCTGATCACAGTATATAGTGAATCGATACTTTCAACCTTAGTCTTTGAAAAAGAAACAAATTACTTTATCATTAATTGTAATGACAGATTGAATTTTTAATCTGTTTATCATAATTTATATATGTACATTTGAATAAAAGCAAATCTGTAAAAAAAATAAATGTAATTTGTTCTTTGTTGGAAATCATTGCAAAAGAAACAAATATATCAGAAAATGTGATAAAATAAGAAGTAAAATTTGATAAAATATTTGATTTAAAGTCATTGAAATTGAATAATGTTTCTGGAGATCATTTTTCATTGACCTTGTTCACATGCCACTCCCACTGACACACCACATCCAAATGATCTTTGATTAACCTAGCACCTCATAACCTTCCATCTGTTTACAAATAAAACAGGAAGCATGCTTGTTATGATTTTAGGAAAAGATTTATGACTGTCTGAAATATAATACTTTGGGTTACATAATTTTTATAAGATATCAAATTACATAAAAATTTATAAATCAGTAAAATACATAAAAAATGATTTTTTGCATTATGAAGTAGACTTTTGTCAGAAAATAAAACTATAATAAATTTGGAATATTTAGATTAAAACATAGCAAAGATTTTTTTTTAGAAAATTATACTGACTGCTACCATGACACTGAACATGTTCAAGTCATCACTACTACCAGATTATAGACATTAATATTGTGTTACAGTTCATCTCTATTAGATAATTCATAATATAATAACTCAACCACTCAATTAAGCATTATAGGAAAATAAATTATCCTGATAGCATTTACAACTTATGCCACACAATCTCCAATTGCTGAATACAAAATTAAAATACAGGTAATCCTTGATTTGTGACTACTTATACTTATGGTAGTTATGTCATTAAGTTCTGTGGTTTGTCAATGCAATTGACAAAGTTTTCAAGTTCCTGACCAATCGCCTGATATACAAAAACATCCTTTTTGTATCTTGTTCTTGTATTTTTATATTCATTAAATTTATTATGATAAAGTGGAATGTAATGATGATCCATAAATTTTGGGCATTTCTGACTTACGATGACAGGGTTTGAATCAAACCCCATTGTAAATCAAGGATTACTTGTAATCATTCCAGAATAAAAACATGTGAGAAACTAATCATAGCAGTACAGGCTCTTTCCAATCTGTTAAGACTTGCATTCCTAGAAGCAATATTAAGTTGAATTCATGTAAATTACTACATAGCAGTTAATCTTCTCACTTAAGATGAATTATAAAATTAAAGTTTATATTTACTTCAAAACTTTTTGCTATTTTGCTGTCTTTATTATACAAAAAGATGCTAAATGAAACATGACATTATAATATTTTAAAGTTTTATTCTAATATACAATTATATTGAGTAGAAGTCTATTGTTGTTCCCATATTTAGGTTTAATATGTATTATGGATAATAAATGAATTAGAGAATAAGTGTTTAAATATATGCAAATATAACTATTAAATATAAGATTTTAGAATTGAGTTATTAAGAGTAGGAACATAAACTACAATTTGGCTTTGCACAGTTGGAAGAAATTTTTATTTTCATTAAATATGCTCTGCCTGAATTTACTATCCCAGTAAAGGATATTAAAAGCAATCTGAGAGATTCTACATTGGTAGTCTAATTTGAGAAATTTAGACACATGCCTAATTGAACATAAAAGAAAAAATGCTAGATAGATAAGAAACTCTACTGTTTTAATTAGGTTCATCAAAAAAAATGCCTAGTTAATTCTATTTCCAGTAGTTCTATAAATACTGGAAATAGCATAGAATCACTAGTAACCTTAGCAGTTGAAATACAAATAACTAAGTGTAGAATATTTTAATGAAAATATAAATTCAAACTTAAATAATGAACATAAATGTCTTCCTGCCATTTGAACAATGTCCTGATGTAACAGTTAAAATATAATCTTGGTCTTAATTCAACTCTAATTTTTACCTAACAATTTAGTTGCATATATTTAGCAACAATTAATTTGTTTACTATTTTTTATTAATATTTAGTTGACTTAAATATGGAAAAGGAACAATAGAGTTCTATTCAAAAATATATTTAAAAATTTTAAGTTTCTAATACATAATTATACAATTAAAATTGTTGTATTGCATTTGTAAAAATAATAGGCTTTGCTTATCATATTAATCTTGAGAGATGTGCTTTCACTTGATGATTTTTAATTTTGTTTTTTAAATTTTAAACATATTTGCATCATAATACTAAAACTATTAAAAAAAAAACATTCATCATACTAAGATAACATATGAAGAAATGGTTAGTAAATATTTCATTGGCTTGTATATTAAAATTAACATCGTTGTCATTCAAATTTAAATTTATTGTAAGTAAAGCATTTGATCTTTTATTAAACTATTGCTTTTATGTATTTTTAATGAAATGAAATCATTAATTTTGATAAAAGCAAATATCAAATTAAAATTTATTAAATATAAGTTCATCAAACAAAAGCACTTCAGCAGTCAGAAACAAGCAAATATTTTATTATTAAACATAAAAATGCTTTTGGTATCTCTAATACCATCTTCAGTTACATGAAACAAAATATATAGAATTCAATTCAAATTTTACATTTTAAATTACATCAAAGAGAACAATTATACAAGCTATAGAATTTAATAAATTTTACATGAAATTAATGTTTTTATAAATTAACTTCAATACATTAAACAGTCTTTTAATAATAATGTCGGACTTAAAAGTATATTAATAAAATAAACTAAGAGTAAAAGAAATAAACAACAGCCATAAGTTTAAGAGCAATGATTTTTTATTGCATATTTCCAGGCATTGCTGACCTCGTCTGCACTTTTAACTTATATTTATTTAAGGAGTAGCAGTTATTAGAAGTTTTGGTTTAATTAAAATTTATTTTTTGTTCAGATCCTAGGCACCAGCTAAATAATAACCGTCATCATGTTGCAGCTCCAATACCAATTGAAGATGAAAGTTATATTCCATCAGTTGCTGCACTTAATCTAGAAAATGAAGATACAGAACTTCACTCGCATCAAACCAGTTTTTATACTCCAATGCCATTTCATAAAACAACAGGAATAAACATTGTTTTATCATCTGATAGGTATCTTGATTATATTTTTAATATAATACTTATAAATTATGAAATTAATGTGCAGTGTTTAAAAATTTACATGACTTCAGCTTTGACTTAATTTTAATTAATGAATCGAGCTAAATGCCATCTTATATAAAAATTTCAAGCTAATAAAATAAATTTACTAAATTTATAAATCAATTAGTTAATATCAAATTTTGCTATTAACTGTTGTCATCTGTTTATAATTATAATTTTATCTTTTAATAAGTTGAGAATCATATGTTACGTTTATAATCTTTCCTGTCTATAGTATATTAGAGGTTCCATCCCCTAAAATCTTAATCTGCAGATGGAACAGACCTCCAAATACTAGCAAACTGGGCTTCCAAGGGCATTTGTCCATAATACAAAATATTTAGAAATGATCTAATCAGTACATTGGAAATAAAGTTTTTATACTTATATACTGATACTCTCAAATAATCTTGAAAAAGACTGTTTAAGTAAAAAACAGTGTGTACTCTGTCAATATCAAATTGATTGACAGTTTGATAACCATCTTTACAATTTACACAATCAAGATGATAAGCTTTAAATAGTGTTTTAGCTTAAGTAAAAAACAGTGTGTACTCTGTCAATCAGTATCAAATTGATTGACAGAGTTTTGATAACCATCTTTACAATTTACACAATCAAGATGATAAGCTTTAAATAGTGTTTTATGCTGTTTCAAATACTTTTCTAAAATAAAATATATATAAAGTTAATAATAAAAACAAATTTTAAAATGATAGAAATATTTAAATATATTGTACTTTATATTGACTAAAAGTTCTTAAATATTTTCAGTTTTTGGGATTGTTCAAATTTTTGACTTTTCAGTGTTTTTTTACCACCTAAAAGCTACCACAATGCCAAATTTGAAATTTATAAAGCCAACAGTTAGAGCTGGAAATTTTTACTATTTATTTACTCAAATTATTTGATATATGTATATTAGAAATATTTTTTCATATTGTTACTTTATTGAATTTTTATTTGAATTTTATTATTTTAAAAGCTATTAAAACTAAGATATATTCTTTACTTATTTATACAATACCTATTATACCAGAAATATTTTATTAAATATAAATTAATTTTATGTTGATAAAATATAAAATGATCGAAAAATAAATATAATTTTTTAATATTTTGCAATGATTTTCAGATGCATTGCAGTACGAAATGGTACAGAATTCTGTTGTGGCTATGTATTTACTTCACGTCCTCTTCAAATTAGAGAGAAACTTATAGTAAAAATATTAGAAACTGATAGGTCTGAACGAACCAGATATGAAGGTTCCTTAGCATTTGGGGTAACTTCTTGTAATCCTGCATCAATTAATGGTAGAGAGTTACCTGAAGATGCAGATAATCTACTTGATCGAAGAGAATATTGGGTATTTCAGAAAAATGTTGCAGGCTCTCCACAAAATGGTGATGAATTATCTTTCACAATAACTGAAACAGGTTTGTTAAAGTTTTATTACATTCATTTCTATTGTTTTGATTTAATTTCAAATTTCTCTTTATTTTAGTATTATATTAATATTAGAATGTTGTATTGATTATTACAATGTAACAATTTTGACAGTATCCAATATTTTAATATGTAATCAAGAATAGTTGATTTTTAAAGATTTATTTATAAATAAAAATTTGAAGAAATGGAAAGTAAGTATCTGTAATATCAAATTAATCTTTAAATGATGTTTACAGTTAAAATCTTGCTTTTAACTATGTATATCAAACTAAAATTAATATCCAAATATTATTCATTTTCAATCTTCTGCTAATTGAATATTCAATAAAACAGATTTAAATTTATTAAAGCATCAATAACAATTAATAGGGTGTGTGAAAGATATTGTGTGATGGGAGAAACTGTATTATAAGAATTAAGTTAAAATGAAGACTTTAATCATTTTTTTGATTCTCCTCTTTAGTTTAATTTGTTCAGAAATATAACATAAAATTTTCTTCTAAACTATGATGACCCTAAATTCTATGGATTATCCTCATTTAAATAGATAATTAATACCTATTAATTATATATTAATCAGCACATCGGTAGGAACATTTCACACAAAAAATCTGTTAAATTAAATTAGTATAATATAGTAATATATTTTCAGTCGATTATGACCCTCTTCAACTATGTAAAACTATTCTATGTAATTATAATGCAATGTATATGTAAGCCTTATGTATACAAAAAAAATTCAATTAGATAGAATGTCTGAGTTCCATATGTCCAATTCAAATTTCAAAAATATTTACAATTTTATTAATTATCCTAAACATAGATTATAAATCAGGAAAGTATTATTTGAATTGAACATACGAACGATCGGATAGACATTTTATCCAATCGAATTTTTTTATATATGTAAGATCTATATAATATACATTGCATTATAATTACATAAAATAATTTTATACAGCTGAAGAGGGTCATAATCACAGATTACTAATATACAGATGGGACACTTCCTATACTTTCAATGGTAACTATGGCAGCATTCAGAATAATAAAATTATTTAAAATTGTAATAAAATGATTTCTGTACAATTAATCTTAGTATTATTTTCATTATTATTTTATAATTTATTACAGATAATTTTCCTTTTGAGAAAAAATAGCTAGAACAGATTGTTAATTGCCATATTTTAAATAACACCACTTATGTATCCATAAATAAAACACAGAAACCTTCAGATTATACAATTTTTTCAATATAAAAAAATTTACAACTCAATAATGTTTTCAGTTTATTCAGCCCTCTTCAGTTTCTCCCTTTATATATATCTTCTGATTATTTATTTGGGTGTATTCAAATACAGAATATTAAACAAAAATATGAAAAATTAAAATATGTTTATGAAAGAATTTTTTATAAAATATGAAAAAATTATAATTTATTTGAATAGTTTGATTCCTAGAGAGAAACAAAAACACCACTTTACAGTAGTAAAAAGTTCTTTTGATAAGAGCAAACTGGAACATTTGTGACTACCTAGTAGTCATCTTCTATGGTACAAGATAGAATAACAAACAGAATTACAGACTCTAAGAATGTATAGAACATAAGTGAATACAATATTCAAAAATCCAAAGGCAGCACGTTTTTTAACATTAAGAGAACAAACTATTAACTAGAATATGAAAAATATAATATGAGTAAATACTGAAATTAAAAGAAATGATAATATTACAAATATATTGATAAAATAGCAAAAGTCAAAGTTCATAATAATAGATTTATGGCATAGAGATAGTTATACATTAGCCTGGAATGCATGACACCATGCACTTGATACATTGTTAGTTCGGACATCAATGACATTAAAGCTTTTTCAAAGCATCAATGCATTTAAAGCTTTTTTTTTTGCTGGAAATTATCAGAGATTCAAAAATTAGCCATGTTTTCAGCAACTTACATTGTCTAATCACTTTTTTTTCTTTCCTCAATGTCTAGGTTATATTCATAAACTCTTCAAGGGAGAGTAGTAGTAATATGACCAAGATGGATGTCTTGTTTATGTTCTGTCAGGTGATCTTCCAAGTTTCTTGAACTCCAGTTCAAGAAATTTGAAGAAAATTCAAGGGAAAAAACTTTCACTTCAAGAAAATTTTTTAAAAAAATTAGCAGAAGATACATTGGTGTCTCTTGGCATTAATGTATCTTCTTGGTAATTTTTAAAAAATTTAAATTTGCTTTTTTATGCTCTGTCAGTTTATTTTTCATTCCAGGCAATAAAATGTTTAATTGTTTCTGATATTTTATTTATCAATACAAATTATTATATATTAAAAAAAATAAAATAATTTAACACCATATCTCATAAATTAATTCAATTCTTTTAAATAAATTTTGAATAAAGAAACAAAAACAGAAAAAATTTGTTGATATTTATTTTAATAAATTATTCTGTGAAAAAAAGATGTTGGAAATTAAATTAAGCACTTATGTATTACCATCTAGTTGAAAATGCAATGGTATAACTATAAACGACTAAGTTCTGCTGCTTCTAATATCACAAGAAATCACAACAAGCGCTTGAAGCAGGGATAAATACACTATTTTATTATTAGATATATATAATAAACACTACATATACTAATAATACTTATTTTCAGAAAACGTGTTTGGCCTACTATGGCCCTCCTCAGCCGGTAATCTCAAGTGAGTGACTAAAGTTCTAACCAGTATTGGATGCAGGCTACCCCTGCTGGGATGTTTCACAAATAAACATTCAGTTTAAAGCGTTTGCGTTGACATTTAAACAGGGTTGTTTACCAAGTGTTACAGTTTGATGTTATATAAACACCATTTTGCTATAGCATTTACAAGTTTCTAAAGTCTCTCAACAAGTTTGCAGTTATAAGTTATTACATTGTACTTATGTACGATATTTCGTCCTACTCCATCATAAATACCAAAAAGAATTAATCTGCGAAATGTTAACATAAATAAAGTAAATCAAATTAATACAGTTTGAGAGGCAAAAGTAATTACAGGTCATTACATTGTACTTATGTATGAAATTTCGTCATACTACATCGTAAATACTAAAAAAGAAATTAATCCGAGAAATATAAACAAAAATAAAATAAAAATAAATCAAATTAATACAGTTTGAGAGATAAAAATAATAATTACAGATACAATGGTAAATATTAAATGTCAGAAAAAACTCTAACATTAAATATTCATTAAAATTAATAGAAGTTTGGCATCTGTGTGGACTGCGCATGCTCCGTTTAGTCTTTATTAGAATGACACCACCTCCACGCACAATTCAACCTACTAGGTTTGTCTTAGTTTAGGATTGCCTTTCCCTTCAATTTTTCACGGAAGATGGTTATTGCTTCTGCCATGAACCCTTGCTTCATGTCCCTAACAGGCTTAACAACCTGCGCTTTCTCCCACAATACATCTACTCTACACTGGTAGACCCTCCGTGATAAGGCGGTCGTCAGCGCTTCATTATTAACATCCCGCTAGTGTTCACTTATCCTGGTCCCCAAATTTCTCGATGGGTACCCAATGTATTGCTCCCTTTGGATGGTATCGTGGTTGAAAAGCTCTATTTTATAGACCCCTGTTCTCCTGTCTGAGGGGTGTTGTTCCTAATCCTATTAAAAAGTGTGTTAACATTTCGCGGATTAATTCTTTTTGGTATTTATGATGGAGTAGGACGAAATATCGTACATAAGTACAATGTAATAACTTATAACTGGAAATTTGTTGAGAGGCTTTAAAAACTTGTAAACGTGATAGCAAAATGGTGTTTATATAACGTTATTACTAAGAAGGAACTTCCACTTTATAACAAAGAATTACAAATCCAATTCAGCACTAATTTACAGTGGAAAAACAATCATATCAGAAGTGCTTTCGACTTTATTAAGACATCTTCAGCTCATAAAACAAAGTTAAAACATCTTAGAACATAAGAACAATATACAAAAATTTAAAGTTCTAGAATGGAAAACTTAAGTAATACGTTAAAGTATAACATTGCGTATATACAAATAAAACAATTATTGAAAGAGAATACATATAATTATTTAATTAAAACTAGCCAATTAGCAGGATTCAATTTACTTACAGATAAGTTGCTTTTATAAAATTAAAAGAGCAAAGGGTAGAGATTTATTGTGCTTCCTTAAAGCAAGCTGAGTACAACACCATAGTTAGCCAAGCCATTCTACATGGGTATGATGAAATGTTTTTGTCTAATATTAATAGGTCCGTTATCTGTAATACACGAAATAGTAATACTTCTGGGCATACTTCGCAACAGTCCGATATTTCTTATCGATACCCTGTGGTGTACCATGCAGCCTTATGACCCATAAGCAATGCTTTAAGGAAGCACAATAAATCTCTACCCTTTGTTCATTTGAACACTACTTTTCATGCCTTGAAGAACATTAAACTGCCTTTATCATCTTCTAAATGAGCAGGTACATATATTATCCCTATTTACAATAATGACTGTAATAGGCATGAAGTATACATTGGCAGCACAACCAGATCTCTCATAACTCGCTTGAAAGAACATCAAAATGATATACGAAATGCCACTTTCTCTACTGCCCTGGTCAAACATTTTTATGAATACGACCTAAACATAGATTGGGGTCAAGCACGCGTAGTTAGAAAGTATGATAAGGTAGAAGATATTAAGACAGCAGAAGCTGCAGTTAATGAAGCATTTCGTAAAAGAACCTATGTCATCAATGACAATCAACCAGTCAACATACCAGCACAATGGCTTTTGTAACATCTATTTTAGGGATCGGAAACCTTTTTTAATAGGAGGGCATATTTCAGAAATGCAGGAGTTCGACGGGCACCGTAGCACGCAGTGGATAGACTATACAAGGATAGGGGGGCAGAAAATAGCTCACTATATACAGCATCAGATGTTTCTACTACTTGAAAATTGATTCATCTAGTCATCTAATCTTATATAGATGTCGCTAAGATTCAGTTTTCGTCAAAAATTTAATTGCACAATCTGTACAATTGTTAAATTGGTGAAGATAAAATCAAAGTGCGCATGTACTTGTAAAGAATTTTTACTAAAATTATTCATTACAATTTGAATATTTGTTGTTCAAATATCTAAAATTTATATTTCAGGTATTTGAACGGCGGGCACTTAAAAATTGTTTCCCGGCATCCTGGTGCCCGCATGCACCACATTGCTGACCCCTGATCTAATTAGTTATGATATCCACAATTTTTTGTAATTTTAATTATTTTTATTATATATAATGTATTTTTCTTAATTTATATGTATTTTCTTTCAATAATTGTTTTATTTGTATATACGTAATGTTGTACTTTAACATATTACTTAAGTTTTCCATTCTAGAACTTTAAATTTTTGTATATTGTTCTTATGTTCTAAGATGTTTTAACTTTGTTTTATGAGCTGAAGATGGCTTAATAAAGTTGAAAGCACTTCTGATATGATTGTTTTCCCACTGTAAATTAGTGCTGAATTGGATTTGTAATTCTTTGTTTATATAACATCGAACTGTAACACTTGGTAAACAACCCTGTTTAAATGTGCTTTAAACTGGATGTTTATTTGTGAAACATCCCAGCAGGGATGGCCTGCATCCAAGGTTAGAACTTTAGTCGCTCATTTGAGATTACTGTCTGAGGAGGGCCATAGTAGGCCAAAAACGTTTCCAGAAAACAATTGTATTATTAATATATGTAGTGTTTATTATATATATATCTAATAATAAAATAGTGTATTTATCCTGCTTCAAGTGCTTGTTGTGATTTCTTATGCAATGGTATATAATGTCATCTCCATTTTTTTTTTTTTTTTTTTTTTTTTTTTTTTTTTTTTTTTTTTTTTTTTTTTTTTTTTTTTTTTTTTTTTTTTGATCTGGCATACCCTATGTTGGTTACTACAGTTCTTTTTTTTAATCTCTTGTATTTTAAATGTTATTAAATATGTTTGTATTATTCATTGGTTCTGTTAATCACTCTAATCTGCATCCACACTAATAAGAAAAGCATGGAAAAACAGACAGTATTTAAGATGCATTATGGGAGATTGTTCTTGAATAAAATTTAATAAATATTGATATAAAAATTACAAAATATGATTATTAAATACATATATATAAATTATAATTTTAATTCTACAAGGTTCTATTGTTTATTTTTTTTTAATATTTTTTATAGAAATCAATAAGCATATTTATAAATTTTCATTATAAATTTTTATTTATTGTTTTTAAATATTTTTCTTTTTAATTTTAATTTCCAGTATGTAATAATAATAAAATATTTCTATTGCAGATATTATCTGTAAAATCTATAGTTGAAGATAAAAGCCTACAAAAATTTTTCATTGATGTTATGTCAATGCATTTAGATAAGAATAATTTAAACTATCATGTTGATTTTGTGGGCTGTCCATTAGCAAATGAAAAAATAGATATCATTGCAGAAGAAATGGAAAAATTATTAGAGGTGAGATTATCATAATTAAATAGAAATATAAAAACTTTTAATTCTGTTTATTTCCACTTTTAATAACTATTAGAAGTGGAAAATAAATAGAAATCTATATTTTCTTGTTCTCAATTCAGAAAAAAACCTGCTTGAATTGGTGTTGTCAATATGTCACTTAAAACAGTAACATGGGAAGCAGAATTGGGACAAACTTTAACCCTATGAATGATGTGGCTGTTTTGTAATTAAGCCTAATTAATATGCAAAAAAAATAAAAAAATTAAAATTGTGAAACCTTGTTTAATTTTCATAAAAATTTTTTGAAATTTTTACAGTTTATTCAGTTTTTTATTGTGTTCTAAAGATATAAATTTTTTTTTGTATTTTATTTCTTTCACAACTTTTTGTTCATTATATGAGATTGGAGAAAACATGATTTTTATATATGAAATTGTAGCCATCCAATGAAATGTTTAGTATTTTTTGATAACAGAAAGGCTTATGAATAAAATAATATATGAATGAAGAAAATTAGATAATATTTTAAAAAATTATCAATAAAAAAACTAAGAATTATACAAATTCATTTTCTACTTTATTTTAATTGGCCTGCAAATGTTCTGTTGACACACTACACTCAATACCACATGCAGCACAATAAAGTAGGCTTGGCTGTGATTTCCTGCAAAACAACTGGCTGCCATAAAACAATAAAGGTGCCATGTCCCTTTTTATAGCCTGAAGTTATTTACATTAGGATTTTCTCATATTTTACTAAATTATCAGTAAAAGTAAAGCAATAAATAAACAAATAAGAAAAATATTATTTATTTTAACAGAATTAACCAAAACTTTTTCATTTTTATAAATTTTACAGCTCATCATACTAAAATTCCATGTTTTACTTAAAATTTCAAAAATAAATTTATCTCACCTCAAAATCAAAATAAAATTACTAAAATATAATAAAATAGAAAGCAGAATCAAAGATTCAATGAAAATAATCTAAATTCTACTAATACAATCCATTCATATTTTCATTCTTTAAAATGAAATTTAAAATAAATTTTGGCAATCAAGAAATTTAGGACCCATCATTGGAGGCACGTATTTTCACCCAATAAATGCAAAAACTGCTCTGTGATAACTGCATTTCATAACTCAGGATTGAATTTTTTAAATTGTTTATCATTTTTGTTCTAGAAGTAGAATATTCGAAGTGGAATATCATTTCGATTTCTTGTAGAACACTCACCATACTCTCTTTAACCAATCGAATGGGTTAAAGAGAGTATGGTGAATGTTGCGAGAGAAGTAGTAAAACCAAGATGAGCTGAGGAGGAGAGAAGTGCATGATAAAATAATCAGGAGGTTGCATATATGGTGACAGAAAAGAAGAAAGCACATTTGGGATGTTATATAGAAATATAAGTATAAATAAGAATAAGAAATGCAAAAAAGTGTGAGAGGGAGTAATGAGAGAGAGAGAAAGAGAGAAGAAAATATACAGAATGATTTTGAAGAAAACAATAAAAATATTTTCAAAGAATGTAAGGAATTTCAGGAGGAAATGAGGAGGGAATGTGTGTAGTGTGAAAGATAAGAATTGCAGAATGTTGTGGGATGAATCTGGAATTGTTAATAGTTGATGAGAGCACACAAAAAACAAAGCTCTAAACAGGATGCTTTTTGTGAGTGTAACAGGATGGTTTTAAAGTTGATGAGAGCATTTTCTTGAGCTTTTTATGCTTATTAAAGAGAGCAATAAGGATGAATTCAATGAAAAATGCATGCATGTGGAATAGATCAGTATGGAAGAGATTGTGATTTTGATTATTGAACTGAAGTGAGGTAAGAGACCTGCATGAATTGTATCATAGCAGAGATATTGAAATATTATAGGAAGTCTATTGTGTAGTGGATGTAGCTATGTTGGATGAATAGTGTGGTTCAGAGTGATTTGACTAAATTGTGATTGTCCGCATTTATGAGAGAATTGCAAGAGAGGTGAATTTAAGAATTATAAGAGCATAAGTTTTATTGAGTGTGACTGGGAAGGTATTTCTGTCAATATAAGTATATTGAGTGTGATTGAGAGAATGACTAATAAGAGATTTTTGGATATGCAATGTGCTTTAGGAGTATCTTCCACTCTTGGAGCCACATTGCAGATGTGAAGAAGAGAGGCTATTCTATACATTTATGGATCTTGAGAAGACATATACATCTTTTACGATACAACTTATCTTCAAGTTCATTACATAATAAAAAGATTAACAATAGTTGTATTTAACTATTGTATATTAAATTAAAATTGAATTACAACCCTTGTATAGATTGTAATTTACAATCTATACAAGGGGGACCCTTACAGATTGTAAATTATAATCTATACAGTCTGTGAATGGGAAATAGAATTCATCCACTGTTTAACTTGCCTTTCATAAGAGGTGATTAAATGGTACCCACTCTTTTTCTGCTAGTGGCTATATACTTTTTCTGGCAAGATTCTTTTCCTTTTTTCCTTATGCTTTTCTATATTCTTTTCACTTATTCCTTCATTTTTCAAAGGGCAAAACCTCTGAGTATGCCTACAGATAATACCATAATAAATAACTTTATACTTGCTAGTAGAGCTGTTTGTCTTATAATTAGTTTAAAGCAAGTAGTTTCCTGTAATATTATATATCATAATTATTAAGTAAAAGTTTCCAATATCCTTTGCAAGTTTGATATTTGTTTATTAGATAATTTTAAATATTAGTAAGTTCTTTAGTTATAGAATATGTGAGGATATAAGTGAATTTAGCAGATATAGTAGATTTGCTGACAACTTCTAATTTTTTGATTAAGTCAAGATTTTATTAACTGATATGAGTTGTTTCATTTCATTAGCTAGTGTGAGTTTTTTATACAGTCATCCTTGAAGTTGCATCGTAGGTGCAACTTCGGGGATGACATTATTCAAGACAATGTAAATTGAGACTGATTTTTCCATAAATATTATGTTTAAATGGAGTAATTGCTTCCAGAGCAAAAATTTTTGCCAAGCAAAAAGATATACTTTTTCTGTACTTATGAAAGATTTACAAAAATTATAAACTTTGATAAATCAAATGGCAATTTAAGAAGAAAAGGCATTCTTTCTTTAATTATAATCAGGCTATCTGGATAATTGCTAGTGCCAATAATATAAATTGTGATAAACAAATCTTTGATCATGGCTTAAGGAAATCAAATACTGAATCTTGTGAGATAAATATTTCTTCTTCTCTCTCATACTCTCTTAAGTGCAATCAAGCATTCTCTTAATTTCCTTACTTTGTTGTTGCCATTCATTGCTCATTTGAATCAATGTTCTCAAAAATCTTGATTCAGCATCAATGAGTCCAAGTTTTCAGTTAATTTCAAAATCATCATGATCTCCTATTTTGGGTTAAAATCAGATTATTCAAGCAGTTTTGATTCTGAATTTTAACAATATGGTGGAGTTTGAGTCCCTCATCAAAGAAATATAGCATTTTGAAATCTTCAGAATGAACTTCCAAATAGGTTTGTAATATAACAATTTACAACTAGCCAATTAGAAGGAAATAATCAACTCAAAGAAAATTACTTTATTCAATACAAAGTAGTGCTTTCAGAATTCTTAGATTCCCTCATCAGCTTTAAATTCTGTTCCAATATGTTTATAATTGAACATAAATTAAATATAATTAATACAATAACAAAAATACTTGCCACACTAAACATGATTTTCTTATTTAAATTTTAAAAAGTTATTTATATTAAATTATTATTACAAACTTTAATACACATTTTTTCTTTATATAAAAATCTTCAATAGTCTATTAATTTAGACAAAACTTCCAGGCACTACTTAATTCTCCTGAATTTACAATGTTGATAGGTTTAATTAATTATAGTCAATAAGAGTTCAAAAGCTCATTAAAGTGAAAAAGAAGTTTTTATTACCTTTAGAACTTTCGGCTTTAGTAAGCCATCTTCAGCGATATTTACGTGGAATGACCCTTGATTAAATTAGCAAGTGATTTATCTTTTTATATCCTTTCAAAACGTAATGCTAAAAACGACATTACTTTTGGTATGTCTTAATACATCGAATGATATTTAATTTATATTGTTTTGACAAACACAAGTCCTCCCTGATGATATCGAATATACGATCATTTTTTCGAAAGTTTTAATATTTTGTATATGTAATGTATTTCATCCAGATTTAATATTGCCCGAGATAATGCAACAGAATAAGTAAAATACCTTCTCAGTTCTTATACAAAACATCGTCTGCCAGATGGCCGCGTGGTAAAACTTTGGCTTACCATCTGGAGCATCCGGGTTCAAATCCGAGTCCCACATTTCTAGTTTTTTAGGAGGGGTCCGGACCCAGTCCGTTGAACCCCATCCTTCAACTTCTCAGTTCTTATACAAAACATCGTCTGCCAGATGGCCGTGTGGTAAAACTTTGGCTTACCATCTGGAGCATCCGGGTTCAAATCCGGGTCCCACATTTCTAGTTTTTTAGGAGGGGTCCGGACCCAGTCCGTTGAACCTCATCCTTCAACAATCTGGTTGACTCCATCATGGGTGTTCGCCAGTCTGTGATGGCTCTATAAGTGGCCGCCGCCAACTACAGAATCCCATGAGGATATGGGGACTTAATCTAACTAACCAACTATACAAAATATGGATCAATAATCAATAATCAATTTTTTCAATAAATCCGAAATTCAGTTTGAATTTCAACAAAAAGATCAATATAATCAAATTGGTGGATTAATCATTTCCATTATTTTATAATATTAAAAATTGAATAAAAGCTAAGAATAATGAAACAGGTTTACATTAGACATGAAGCTTTTTCAATAAATCCGAAATTCAGTTTGAATTTCAACAAAAAGATCTATATAATCAAATTGGTGGATCAATCATTTCCATTATTTTTTTATATTAAAAATTGAATAAAAGCTAAGAATAATGAAACAGGTTTACATTAGACATGAAGCCCTGTAAAAAAGAGAAAATAAATTCTCTAAAGAACTTATTTTCTCTAATATTAAAGGAAAAACAGTTCGAATATAATTTTTTCTTAACTGATAATCGCTACTTTTAATAATTGTTTTTCATACATGCCTAATTTGTTATAAAATTTTAAGTAGGTATATTTATATTTGCATTAATAATAATTACTAAATATTATAATTTGAAGTTCTTAAAATAAATAACAAAGTGTGTATTGTCCAATTATTATCGGTAAAGTAGAATAAATATTGGTTGTTATAAGATTAAACAGATGAAAAACATAATTAATTTTAATAGAATAGATTATATAGGTTTATATATTTATTCGCACGAATTTTTATTTTTTAGAAATCAATTCACTTGCTGATTCTCGTTATTCATGGAAGAGAGAACAATTGAAGCATGAGAGTTATGTTCATAAAAACGTAGAAAGTACACTGAAAAATAAACAATATGGTCGAAAATTTATTAAGACTAACATATATAGTCTTATATAATTATTTACCAGAAACAATATACAAGACTCTTCTAATTATGACCATTCTAGTTAAGAACATTTGTATTTACTGACGTGAAATTTAATTTTAAATTCTACGAAAGTTTAAAAATCCGAATAATTTTAAGTAATATGTTGGAAAAGTGCTCTAGCAAGCACAGTATAATGTATAATGTAAAATCACAGAGTTAGCATATGGAATTATTTTAAGATGGTGGAAATTATATTAAAAATTCCCCGTTTTATATTCGAAACTTCTTATTAAATCTATGAAATAAAAAACTTTTAATTGGTCCAATTGCGAAATATATTACAATATACAGTATAATGTACAGTAAAGTTATTTCTGTACTTTTGGAGCCAAAATAATAACAATATTTGAGTTACGAACAACCCGATTTATGAACAAAACTTACGTACGAATTGTGTTCATAGTTTGAGGAACGTCTGTATAATAATTCACTTTAAAACTTGAATTTCGGAAATATTTCTAGTAAAATGAGAAAATTTCGTTATTATATAGGATTTATTTTCTTTACGTTAGGTTAGTTTAGGTTAAGCCATATCCTCATGGGATACTCTTTATCTGGTAGAGCCACTTATAGAGCCCATCACAGACTGTCCAACACTTATGATGGGATCAACTGGATGGTTGAAGGCTAGAATTCAACGGTCAAGCCCGAATTCCTCCTGAAAACTGAAGATGTGAGACTCGGATTTGAACCCGGATCCACACACATCCAGGACGATAAGCCACAGCTTTACCATGCCGACATACCGCCGGCTATTTTCTTTACAATTGTTAAAAGAACATATCTGAAGAATGATGATCTCTGCAGTTATCATTCTTGTATTATTATTATTAAATTATATCAAACTTAAGTGTTTATTTTTGTATTTCAAGTTGTAAAGGAAAAGAATTAGAACAAATAAAATCAATCTTACCTTTGCAAATAAAAGCAGTCTTAGAAAATTTGGCAAAATAAAAGCAATCTTAGAATATTTGAAAGTTTAAATACCGAAATGATACCATATAATATTACACATGACAAGTGCCATGTTTGCAATATTAGCTTTACTTGAAGAAAATATTTGATAGAACATGATAGAACACTAGGTTAATAGTGCAAAAAAATTATATGTGATCTTGTGTAACGGTAGTTTCTATATGATATTTTTGTTTGAACATCGCAGAGTTCATATCAGAGAAAAATCCATCTCCGTTCAAGTATAGAAAATATACAAATCTCAGATTAGTCATTTTTATAATAATCTAATATATATTGTTTATTGATGTGATGATATAATTTTAATTATTTGATAAGAGAAAATTTAAAAAAAATTGTTTTCTTAAACAGACGACGCGCCGCCACTTCCATTTTGGAAGAATAGCATGTACGGACAAAACAAGCCCTTCCACAGGCTGCCCTGCCTTGTTTTCTTAAACAGACGACGCGCCGCCACTTTCCATTTTGGAAGAATAGCATGTACGGACAAAACAAGCCCTTCCACAGGCTGCCCTGCAGTGTGGTTACCCGGATTTTGGAGGATGGGGATCGATGGACTGGGTCCGAATCCCATGATAAACATATTCAAGAAGTGAGTTCCAGACTTGAACCCGGGTCCTCCAGAGTGAAAAGCCGAATCATTTCCATGTGACCAATTCGGCCGACCACAAAAGATTGTTTTATTCAAGTACTCTACTGTAATATTGTGAGTCTGTTAATTTGCATGAATATTTTATATTGTTTATCCTCCTCCTAAATACTATTGATAGGATGTTTCCCTAACTGTTAAGATAAATGAAACAGTGGATTCACGAAAAATTCTGAAGATATGGGGAATAAAAATTGTCCAGTAAATTCTTGTTATTCGCAGATTCCGTATTCGAGTATTCGACTATTCGCGAAAATTTATTTGTAATCACAAAATCTATTTCCGCTGGGCTTTCGTGCTTATTCGCGGACTTCTGCTGAGCGGCGAAAATATTGTTACCAATGTGAACTCCCCCCCTCTTTCTCTCTCTCTCTGTAATAAAGGAAGTTGTTTGTTACCAAACGTAGTCTCTGTGTCGTTTTACCCGAAAAGTCTCATTACCTATCCTTGCTCATCCACAGACCGCAGGCCAAAAGCCTGTTTTTTTAACAGATGACGCCACTTTCCATTCAGGGAGAATACTAAGTGGAAGGGGGCGAAACAAGCCTTTCCACAGGCTGCCCATCCCTACGGAGGGGTCAGTCGGATTGTGGAGGACGGGGATCGACGGGCCGGCCCGAACCCCATGATAAATATTTTCAAGAGGTGGGACCAGAGTCTCGAACCCGTGTCCTCCAGAGTGGAAAGCCGAAGCGTTTCCACGCAGCCATAAGCCTGTTCATACCGTCTGCAAGTCCAACAGAAGAATGTAACTCTATGTTTGAACGCAGCCTCAAATTTAGGTGCCTAACTTCCTATGTATTTACTCTTTAAACAGAAAAACACACATAAAGCAAGGATGAAAATGTTGGGGGAAAAAGTTTCGCAAGAACATAAATCATGATTACAACACATAACCAACATTTTTCGGAATCAGTTTGATTGGCTAGTGAAATATTTCAGCTTTTTATCCAGACCTTTCTAAGAGATAGGTTCCAGATTCGAAACATGTTTAGCATGTTTCGAATCTGGAACCCATCTCTTAGAAATATATTCTGGGGTTCTGGGCTCTTTCACGAGTTTTGGCGATCTTTAGCTGAAACTAAATGCACCCGCTATTTACTGACAGATAGGTTAGAAAGCAGCTAGCCATTGACAAAATGACCCCTTCACGTGTGTAGAAAAAAGAAAATGGTAAGCATTAGAATAATTTTGCACACGAGTAATATTGATACTACGTAACAGTTTCGCTATTAAAATTTTTGTTGATGAAATGATTTGCTAGATCAGAAAAATAAATCTTTATATAAATTGATAAAAATGGTCGGCCGAATGGCGACGTGATAAACTGTGGCTTACCACCCTGGAGGACGGGTTCAAATCCGGGTCCCACATCTCCAGTTTTTCAGGAGGGGTCCGGGCCAGGCCCATTGAACCCTTTTCTTCAACCATCCGGTTGATCCCATCTGTATGATGGGTTCTATAAGTTGCCGTCGCCAGTTATAGTATATCCCTAGTGAAATATGGCGGCTTAACATACCTACCCTAACCATATATTAAAATGAAAACTTTTTAAAAATTCATAAAATTACTTATCAGTACAAAAAAACATATACAGAAGTGCTTCCATAACTCAGCATTAATAAAAATCAGTAGATTCAGAACAAAATCTAAGTCGAAAATGTAGAGAGAAAAAGCTGCATTTTATTCTAGCTAAACAACTTGAGTTTTATCGTTCCAAATATGAGATAAACCTTTAAATTTATTTTATATTTTGTGCATGATTCAATCATAAAACATTATTTTATTATTTTTGCATATAATGCTATTCAAATATTAAATAAATTAATTACAAAATTATAATAAATACTGGAACTGTTCTCCATTTATTCAGTACTATGATTCATACATTGGATTAATAAAGGAGAAGATAAATAATTTGACTTTTCGATTTGGACATTTAATTAATTACTGAAAATATTTTACAATAATGTTCAATAAATTTTATTTATTATTATTATAAGATATAATTAGTTTCAAATTTAGTAACCATTTTATATTATTTTTTGTTAAAATTTAATTAAAATTTATTTCTTTATTAAAACATCGTTATAATATATTTTCAAGAAATTTTTACCTATTAATTATGTTAATTGTGTTAAATACTACAGCTGAGGCTATCCTATAGAAATTAAATGTGATATTACATTTAAAAATACAGTCGATTCTCGTTATTCGCGGTAGTTACGTCATGTATATTCTTCGCGAATACTGAATCATTGTGCCTATGGGAAATATTAGTAACAACTGGATTGGAAAGCAAAGATAATGCAGAACAAAGAAACAGAAAA
Organism: Olivierus martensii; assembly: GCA_000484575.1. Lineage (NCBI taxonomy): Eukaryota > Metazoa > Arthropoda > Arachnida > Scorpiones > Buthidae > Olivierus > Olivierus martensii. Next base: position 52,550 of record AYEL01086096.1, read on the forward strand.
ATCTCTGGTTGAAAATTAATGTAAACAAGAAAAAACAAATACTATCATGCTTTCACGCAGCTAATAGACTTATTCGGCAATTCAGAATTCTTAAGAAATCTGAACAATGATCGTTCGGCATTGAGTTCTGACGTATATCTGACTGAAGTGCCGCGTTCGGCAAATCGACAACTGACGAGTTCTGAACTCAGATAGTCAGATCTTCGTCAGTCATCTCTGTAGTTTCTGACATTGGTCTGAGCAACATGGCGGCGCCCATGAGATATTTATGCTAAATTGAAATGAATGAAAGTGATGAAGTTTTTCAACTCTCTAACATTCAGAGAAGCAAAACAGTATAACTGAAGAAAAGATATCTCGTTACAGAAGTAGACATTATTAATACGAGAATTCGTGTTTGTTTATCGGACTTGCTTTGCTATTATTAATTGATAAAGAAATTCTTTATTATTTATTAATGTCGTAGTTAATTTATATTTGTTTTATTGATAACTAATTTCAATAAATGGTACGTAATTAATTTATATTTGTTTTATTGATAATTATTTCAATAAATGGTATTTATATTGAGGATGATAGCGACTAGTCCAGCGTAAAATTTTTTTAATTCGATATTACTATGCATGTAAAGTCCCTAATCCAGTGTAAAATTTTTTTAATTCCATATTACTATGCATGATGTGTAATAACTTGTATTAATTTATCACTTCGTCCGCCATGTTGGTCAGTAGCAAAGCAGACATATGCGTTCGGCAAATGCCAAGTCAGATGAGTCAGATAAATCAGACGAAATTCAGAAGTCATGTGATCTATTCAGATATCTAGTCAGATTGATCTGAATTGCCGAATGCGCCTATTATGTTGAATCATGTCTCTGGTCATGTGGCATGGATCTGAATCATATCCAAGGATGATTATATCACTTCCTCTTAATATAATATAGTTGGAAAATGGCAGAAAACAAGAGAAATAAAAAAATTAAAAAAGTAATTAAATATTTTTATTTACGTATTATGATGCTTATATTGCTGAAAATAACTTATTTTAACTTTTCTTTGAAAATTTTCACTTGACTTTTATACCATGTATTAAATATTACTCGTATTATTAGTTTCAAAATATTTAAAGTTTGTTTAAAAAATTATGCTAAATTCTAAACTTAATTAATTTTTTTTCTAATTTAGCTCACTTTCAGTTTTATCAAAGAGTTTATATTTAGATGGCAATCTTTTGACTAGAAAAATCTCCTTAATTTGCATATTTCTGCCAACAGAAACAATATAAAAAGGACAAATGTGAACTCCCGCTAGTGTATTTTATATTTTATCTTGAAGATTTTTAATTTTTTTAGTCTTTTTTTTTAACAATTTTAAAAAATGGGTTGGAAAATTCAAAGCTGTTTGCTGCTGTTGATAATTGCCGTCTTTGTATTTCTTCAGGCCATAGGAATACCGCCCATACTAGTAAGATATTAAATGTATTTTCGATTTTTCTGAAATTCTGATTAAAATCTAAAATCTTGAAAGTTTATGACTATAACAATTTATAACTTTAAAAATCATCCTTCTTGATGTTTTGAGTAATTCCATGTTTTATTCCATAATATATATTTTTTTCCAGATTGCATTTTCTACATTAGTGGTTATTTATGTTCCTTTTTACGGATGGGTATGTTTTATTCCATAATATACTTTTTTTTTCCAGATTGCATTTTCTACATTAGTGGTTATTTATGTTCCTTTTTACGGATGGGTTATGGATTCTTGGGATTTATTAATACCAACATGTGTTGTAACTCTAGTACTGTTCGTTGTTCCGGTTATTTACATAATTTCAATGAAAACAGAGTAAGTAAGAAATATAAATATCGATAAAATTTTTAATTTTTCCTTCTGTAATCGGAAGTTTAAATGGATTATTTTTGTTTTTTAGACTGGGGTTCTCCTTGGCACACAATTTTTTTGATCCTCTCTGCATTACCTCTGTTCTCTTTCAAGCAATAATGTTTTATTTGTGTATTTACTTCTTTTTCGAACACACCGTTTTTGCAAAAAAACAACAGGAAGAGAATGAAACGAGAAAAAAAGCAGAGAAACGAAGACGCAAAAGACGTTTAAAAAATCGAAAAATTTTTTTAACATTTTTTTAATACTTTTTAAAGTAATTTCACTGGTGATAATTGACTGTGCATCAATCTGCTGTATTTGAAATATTTTAAATAAATCTTGCGATTCTGAATCTATTATTTTTTTTTTTTTTATTGGAAAGATCTAAATTTAGAATATTTATTAATAATCTGCATTAAATCTTAGTTAGTTCTCGGCTAAGTCACAAGTATTACTAAGGGCCGGATGCAGGAATTTCGGTTTAATCTGCAGAATAGTTATTTATAGAACAGGGCTGTCCAATCTGGACCCAACATAAAATCGTAAACTTCTTAAAACATTGAGATTTTTATGTACTTAGGTATTTAAATAATAACTCAATATCTACATTTCATATTTCCATTTTTTTTAAATATATATTTCAGTGATTAAACCTTCTTTATCTGCTTAATATGAAAAAATTTCTGAATCAAAAAAAGTCAATGATGATTATATTACGATCATAATAAATATACATCGTTGATTACATTTTTGCCTGTTTATCATGATTGATATCATACATTGTACATTATTTACTTTTTTGCTTAATAATTATCGTTAGAATTAGTATATGTTATGTGCGGCCCGAAACAGTTTTTTTCCTTCAAATGTGGCTCAAGGAGGGAAAAGTTTGAACATCCCTGTTGTAGGATAACACTAACCCTTTTGAAAATCTAACAATTTAACTTTTTCCTCATGCACTGTACTTAGCTATCAGCCCGATAGTGTGAAAATACTGTAGTTACTGTGCATGCTCTTTTACCATAGCAACTCGTTTGAATGAATACGAAGGTGCCGATTAAGTTATTTACTTTTTTTAGTACAGTGCATGAGGAAAAAGTGAGCTATCAGCCCGATAGCGTGAAAATACTGTAGTTACTGTGCATGCTCTCTTACCATAGCAACTCGTTTGAATGAATACGAAGGTGCCGATTAAGTTATTTACTTTTTTTGAATACTTGCTGCTCAGCTTTTAATTCATTATATTAAAAAATATTAACCAAATACTGAATACGTATGATTAAGCATATACTAGCATAATACTCGAATACTTTGCAATAATAAGTTTAATGTGGAACTGAAAATATGATTCTGTACTTCTGGTTTATTATTTACTCTTGTAAATCAATATATATGTATTTATAATACACACACAGTGTATATATAATATGTTAATAACAGTTTACTTTATAAACTTAAAATAAGTCTTTTGATTTATAAAGTGCATATTTCACTTATCTTTGACATTAACCATAAAACTATTGATTTCTTTTAATTAATCTAAATCTCATATGAAAGTTATCATAGCGAAGAGTAAGTGGATGTATCTTTTTTCAGAAATATTCGTTCTGGATTGAAGTAAATGTAATCCAAATAATCTAAATCTTCGAATTTGCTATAGTCTGCCATATTGTTTTGCTGGATAGTATATAGAATAATTTTTAACCCACCCAAAACCGGCCGGTTAAAGTAGTAAGTAGTTTATCCTAGAGATATGACATCGTGCAACACAGCAAGCTAAATCTGCAGATTAAAGCCTATTTTAACCTGCAGAATAAGACTCGTGCAACCGGTCTTAATGGAACATAATTACTGAATTACACTGAATTCGAAAATGCCAAAGGATAGTCTGAGCGATTGATTATTTAATGTAATGCTATTTATTGTATGAATGAATATAAATTTCCAATTATATTAGACTCGTCTTCGGAGTTTTGATACAAGCTCGCCATCTTGAAATACTAGGGATGGCGTTAAATAACTGCAATTTTTTTTTATATCTATTGCGAGATAATTTCTCTATTGTATCGTTTAAAATTTTAGAAAACACATGCCTTGTAAAAAAGTTTTATAACTTGCAATTTGGATATAGACGAAAGAAAGTTACCAAAATATTTTATTATAATAATCTTTTTTTTTTATATCTTTTCCAAATTTAATAGGGATAAAAATTACAGAATGTGTGTGAAAATATATTAACCATTATTAGAATTGTTTTAATGTATTGTTTCGACAGTGAATATAATACATTTATAACATATTTTTGTTTATTTCATTCGTTTAAATTTTAAATGTGGCAACAACAGATTTTTAAAAAGTAATCGAATGATAGCGGAGTGAGCAAACTCTGTTTTGAACAATTAAAAATCTGAATTTTCAATCCTATTTCGTTATTATAACACTGAAATGGCATTGCAAACAAATTGTAAACTTCTTTAAGCAGTTTTACGCGATGATTTAAAACTGAAACTCACGAAATTCAATCAGTTGGATTCTTGAAAAACTGGTTCTAGATATGTAATATAAATTTGCAATATGAATAAGAAGAAAACTAATACTAAAACCAAAATATAAAGTTGATCATACAATTGCTGAAGACTACTATTAATATTATTTAGTGTTGATAAAAAAAAATATTTAACGATAAGTTAACATCAGCAAAATTTGCTTTAAGATTCGCTTTTGTTATCCTTTAAAACACTTATGAAAATCCAAAATTTCTTGTGATCCTGGAATTTAAATATGAATTTTAAACAAAAACATATAATTCAGTAAAAATTTGTTATGATGATCTTTAACATTCTATTAAAAGAATATCTTGCTAAAAATTCATTATATATACACATTTTGAACTTATAACTACAGAATTTCTTACGTTGGAGAATTTTATATGCAAATCTTTAACAATACTGATAATTTTAACAATTCATTGATGTTGAATAAATATTAAATTTCTGTATATAACAAATAGTAACAACGAATAAAAGAATAAATTAAAAATAAACTGGAACAGTACAGCAATAACAGAAACAGATAAAATATTGGTAGGATGAAGCCAAGTCTTCTTATAATTGTAGAATAAAACAGTCCTGTAAAATATAAATAAAAAAATTCATATGTAATTTTAACAGAAAAAGAAATACACTATTTTAAATCGGAGATGATAAAAATTTATTGTATGGATGAAAATTTGTCTTACGTTATGTTTCTTACTGATATGATAGATGTGCTTGCAACAACGAAGTATACAACAAGAAATACAAAGGATAATTCAAACATCGGAGGAGTATTCATTAACAACATTAATATCGGAAGGCAAAAGATAACTATTGTCCCAATTTCTTGCTGAAAATCATATAAAGCATTACTTATGACAAATTTAAATATTCCAATAATAATTTTCGATTATTTAAATTGGAAAAAAACTTTAAAAAAGAAAAAAATGGCAAAAGTTGGCTGTTTCACCAGCAAACTACATTTGCCAATAAATAGTTATATTAATAACTTTATTGAAGAACAATAAGAGAAAAAAATTTCATTGTTTTAAATAATAAATATTTCTTCTTTTTGATATTGTGGAATAATCAATAAGATTCAATTGAGTAATAATCTGGAAAAGAACCAATAAATAGAATAAATTAATTACGATTCAAAATTAACAAAAAATAATTTTGAAGAACATAAAAATTGTTTTTCTTATTGTTCTTCGGAATAATAATAAAGAAAGAAAAAAAAAACATTGTTTTTGAAAATAACAACAAAATTATTTCTTATTACAACAAAACGTGTGTAAAGAAGCAAGAAAAACAATAATTGTTGTAATTCTCATTATTCAAATTGCTATTAAAATTGAATGAAAAAATTTCTTAATTGTCTTTCACCATGAATACTAAATAGAAAATAACATTCGACATTAAAAGGTTAAAAAAAATTTCCTTATTGTTTTAATATTGCACGACATTTTTCTATTGAATCGAAAAATTCGAATCTTACAATCATTGGTGAGAAAGCAAACGTGGTCGTTACGAGAAAGAACATAATCGTTAACCATAATCTTAAAAACGTAATTTTTAAATGCATTCTGAAAAGTCCTATTCAGCAACTGCTATAAACCGAAACCAATGTAAATAAATAAACTGCATCCATCTAACACATTTTATATTAACTGAAGTTAAAATTATGCAAATTAAAAGCATTCGTCATCGAATAAAATAATGTAAAAATATTAAGACAGTTATAATCCTCTAAAGGAAACTGAATAAAATTCACAATAAATTAACTTTTAATAAAATGATTAATAATTTAAATAAAAACTAGATTATAAATACAAATAAAACTCATTTTAATGTGATTCCATTTATTACGCGATTGGACGATTTTGATTTTCATTTAACACTCTGCCTTTTTATAAATTTCAAAAGTGATTTTGAAAAATGTATAATTTAAAATAATATATTTTTAATAATGTAATATACTTTTCATTGTGAGTTTGCCGATAATAAATTTGTGCAACTTTTAACTGTTAGACAAATCTCATACATACTGTCAAAATATATTGAAAACTTGTTGTCACTTACAGTCAATCAAAAAAGTATTGGGACACAACAAACTGTCAATCATTTATTGAAAAGCATACTGTCAAAATATATTAAAACTTGTTAATGTTTTCTCACTTACAGTCAATCAAAAAAGTATTGGGACACAACAAACTGTCAATCATTTATTGAAAAATAAATAATTAATACACTGAAATTAATACTGTTTTCACTAAATCACTATATAAACTAAAACAAAGTTTTTGATCTAAAAATTCAAGAAAAATAATATGAACCACACATCTCGTGTTCAAAGTGAAAAATCACGCTCAAAAAAAGTATTGGGACATAGAGGAAAAAGTCCAAGAAATAGCCATAATTTGGCAGAATTGTCATTTAACGTGTACTATGTAAGAGATCTGAAATTGGAGAAGTTTTATTTCTACGTGATTTCAACCAATCTTTCAGTATGGGTCGTAAAAAATGTGAGATAGCATTAGATATAAGAAAAATTATTATCCATCACTGGATAGTGGGAATTCTACAAGAAATATAGTAGAATGGTAAATGTGAGTAAATCCACTATTCATAATATAATTTCAAAATATCGGAAGACAAATCTACTCGTTAACAAAGCAAGAACTGGACGTCCCAGGTGCTTTACTGAACATGAAGAGAGGTGGATAGTAAAAAATATTCGTTGTAATCCTAAAACTAGTGCAGTTAAATTAACTTTCGAAGTGCAACGAATGTTTAAGAAAACCACAAGTGTTGAAACTGTAAGAAATGTTTTGAGGAGATATAATTTTCATGATCGAACAGCTAGAAAGAAACCATTCATAAATGAAGTGAATCGTAAAGCTAGACTAGAATTTGCTAAGACATATATAAATCAACCTCAAGAATTCTGGAACTCTGTTTTGTTTGTAGATGAGAGTAAATACAATATTTTTGGATGTGATGAAAGCAGAAAGTGTGGAGAAAACCGAATACAGAACTTGAAATGAAAAACCTCACTCTAACAGTAAAACATGGGGGAATAGCCAAATGGTATGGGGCTGTATTTAGTGCTTTCGGTGTTGGGAATATACATTTCATAGATGGAAAAATGGACAAATTTATGTACGTAAATATTTTGAAACAAAATTTAAAGGAGAGTGCCCAAAAAATGGGCATATTATCGAATTTTTCACTCTATCAGGATAATAATCCAAAACATAATGCGCATATATGTAGACTTTGGATTTTATATAACTGTCCAAACGTTATCAAAACCCCCGCACAAAGTCCAGATCTCAATCCAATTGAGAATATTTGAGATCATTTGCAGAATAAACTTAACAACTTCAAAATATCCAACAGAAATGAACTTAGAGAAAATAATCCTTGAAGAATGGGAAAAATAGATAAAACTTTTTGTGAAAACTTTGTAAAATCTATCCCAAACAGACTAAAAGCAGTCATCGAATGCAAAGGAGGACCCACAAAATATTAACTTTACATTCCCATATTTTATAAAGTCATAATGATCAAGTGTCCCATTTAAATGACAATTCTGCCAAATTATGGCTATTTCTTGGACTTTTTCCTCTATGTCCCAATACTTTTTTGAGCGTGATTTTCACTTTGAACACAAGATGTGTGGCATTTATTTATTTATTTCATATTATTTTTCTTGAATTTTTAGATTAAAAACTTTATTTTAGTTCTATATAGTGACTGTAGTGAAAACAGTAATAATTTCAGTGTAATAATTTTTTTTTTCCGATAAATGATTGAGAGTTTGTTGTGTCCCAATACTTGTTTGATTGACTGTATATAGCGATTTGATATAAACCAGATCTTATAGAGAGTACAGTAATGAGCTATAATTATCATAAAATCTAATAAGATTAAAAAATATCAGTCAGAATTAAATATTTAAATATACAGTAGTGTATATTCTGTTGAATACAAATCTTCAACCTACTGATTGATGCCATTACAGTTTTGTTAGCCAGAGAATCTTGAGTAGGTGATGCCGTAGAAGAAACTTTTGTAACTTTGACTTTTTTTTTCAGTCTAGCATAAATAATTTACTAAACGCTATAATTTTGAAACAACTGCATTAATTGCAAGCTATAGTAGTTGCCTTTATAATATATTTTTTTCAAATTTATATAACGCATGCAAATATTTAAAAATATAAAAAATATTGTTACAAATGTATATAGTAAGGTTCAAAGAATAGTTGTACGTTGGGCCATATTTAATTGTACCTAATTCTACTTTTATTTCTGTTAAAAAAAAAAAAGATAAATTTACAGCGATTTGATATAAACCAGATCTTATAAAGAGTACAGTAATGAGCTATAATTATTATAAAATCTAATAAGATTAAAAAATATCAATCAGAATTAAATATTTAAATATACAGTAGTGTATATTCTGTTGAATACAAATCTTCAATATCCCAAACAGACTAAGAGCAGTCATCGAATGCAAAGGAGGACCCACAAAATATTAACTTTACATTCCCATATTTTATAAAGTCATAATGACCAAGTGTCCCAATATTTTTTTTTGAGCGTGATTTTCATTTCGAACACAAGATGTGTGGCATTTATTTATTTATTTCATATTATTTTTCTTGAATTTTTAGATTAAAAACTTTGCTATATAGTGACTGTAGTGAAAACAGTAATAAATTCAGTGTAATAATTTTTTTTTCCAATAAATGATTGAGAGTTTGTTGTGTCCCAATACTTTTTTGATTGACTGTATATAGCGATTTGATATAAACCAGATCTTATAAAGAGTACAGTAATGAGCTATAATTATCATAAAATCTAATAAGATTAAAAAATATCAGTCAGAATTAAATATTTAAATATACAGTAGTGTATATTCTGTTGAATACAAATCTTCAACCTACTGATTGATGCCATTACAGTTTTGTTAGCCAGAGAATCTTGAGTAGGTGATGCCGTAGAAGAAACTTTTGTAACTTTGACTTTTTTTTTCAGTCTAGCATAAATAATTTACTAAACGCTATATTTTTGAAACAACTGCAATAATTGCAGGCTATAGTAGTTGCCTTTATAATACATTTTTTTTCAGATTTTTATAACGCATGCAAATATTTAAAAATATAAAAAATCTTGTTACAAATGTATATAGTAAGGTTCAAAGAATAGTTGTACGTTGGCCCATATTTAATTGTACCTAATTTTACTTTTATTTCTGTTAAAAAAAAAAAGATAAATTTACATTAAATTAAAAGAATAAATATGATTTAGGATGAATTTTATAACAGTAAAAGATAAGAAAGTTCATATTATAAAAAAATATTTTATTTAATTAAAAAACGTCAGCAGATACTAATTCCAAAAAATAAATAGGAAATCCTATTTCTCCTCTTCTAAAAATAATCGTATCAGGTAAGATTGTAATAATTTCATCATTAATTTCTGAAATATCAACAATATTGGGCCAAATAAAAGTAGAATTTCTTTTATATTTTACAAACAACATTCTCTTGGTTTATGGAAATAATTTGGAAAACATATTTTATTATTGCTTTCGGTTTTAAAACAGCAATCAGCCATTTATTTGAAGTTTATTCTGATCTGTTAAGATATCAAAAGTCATTTCTTCTTCATTTTGTATTTCGTTGATAAATTTATTGGTAGATGTTCCATTTTTAGTTGTTGATAAATTCAAATCATCATCTGTGTTTGACAGCAACTTTTAGCTTTTCCATTATTCTGTTTATCTTTTTTTTTAATGAAACATAATTATCTTTTTTTATCCTTTTTTATTTTTGGATTGTAAAACTAATCTGACTATTTTATTTTTCTCATGTGTATCAATCAAATCCCTGCTTTTCCTTTTTTCTTGCCACCATTTTGATAGATTCTTGGTAGAACTTTTGGAAATGGGCGTATTTCTTCTAAAGGGCTCAGAAAAACATTGTATGCGAAGCATTGTAACGTAGAGCAGATTTTCTAAGATTCAATCCTATTTCTGTCACTGCTTTAATGGCACTTGTTAAATTTCAATGCAAATTCCAAGGCATCTAAAAATTATAGACAATTATTAATAAAATTTATTAGTTCTTATTAATTTTATATTTAAATTTATAATAATAAAAATTTTAATTACTAACAAAAATAAATTACAAAGAATTGTTTTAAAAACGAAATATCAAATGATACTTGTACCTTGCACCATGAAACCAGGTATAAGTATCAACCTTGTGGACCAGTAGAAGCAACGTACTTCTTTCACTAAGATCAGTTATTACAGAAATGTGAACAAAAACAGATTAATATATTAAGAAACAGAATGTTTTATTTTATAAATGTATTAAACTGAGAGGCACTACTGTACTTAGATAAAACTGAACATTTTCAACATTGAAGTTTTTATAAATTAATTTTAATATGAAGATTTATGCTAATCATTTGTTTCTAATTATTTAATCTTGCAATGCAATTTTGTATTAATAACAAATAATTCACTTGTATCGTTCAGAATTTAGCATAATGCTCTTTTTCAAGAGGATTATCAAAATGATAAATGGAGATTGATAGATTATTTAAATCTTATATAAAAAAAGAAATCGGGAATAGGAACATGGAATTCAAATCTGATTTACTATTGTGGAAAATTGAAGATTTCTTATGTTATACCTCATGCTCAAATGTGTGTTAATTGATAAAAATCTTAAGAGCATTCATTTACACGATTTCAGCATCAAAAATATATTTACAGTATTAAACAGTAATTGATAAGTATTGATTTAGAATTGCAAAATTTTACAGTTAAATAAGAATAAAAAATGCAGATAAAGTTTATAATTTTAAACTTTATGCTTTTTGGTAGATAATCTTCTAGATCAGTTGTTCTCAACCTTTTTTCCCCCCGGGCCGCATACATTTGTTTGCTACATTAAGCGGGCCACAACATGCTATATCAACAATGGCAACCGGTTGGTGTCACGTGAAAAAATCTGATTTCTAAAAAATCGCCTGCAAAAAATTCTTGACTTCTCAATTCATGAATGTTATTGGTCAGTGTTTTCCAAACTGACCTATGACCTGTAAAATTTTACGAGTGTATCAAGAAGGACCTAACAAAGTAACAAATTGGGAAAAGTCTAATTTTTCCAGATTTAAAAAAATTTTTTAATATCAGAATTTTTATTTTTGATTGTGGGAGAAGAATTCCGCGCTTTCATTAAATTCATGACTGCGTTCCGGGCCGCTTGTAAAAGTTTGCCAGGCCGCAGGTTGAGAATGGCTGTTCTAGATGAAAATTTTCTAGGATATCTTATCTCAATCATTGATTCTTATCCAGCTGGTCAATCAGCTTTATTATAGACTGATTATCTTGTAATGGACCATAATATGATTAGTCACCATTATAGGTTTGATAATTTATGAAGATTATTTTCCTAGTCAATAAGAAAAATAGTCATCAAAGAATAAGATACTAACGTACATCATATTAAGCTAAAAATGATTGAATTCTATTATCATCATCATCATCAATGCTAGGCACACAGAATCAATGCATTTTAGATATTTCTTTATCAGATAGTGAGAGACGCATTTAGTATCTACTGACAGTTCGTAGCGAATCATAGAATCTCTCTGCCATGGCAGCGCCATTCCAAAACCCATTACGACTCATCCATATCAAAGAGTGTGTGTCAACAGATAAGAAATAAAGGATCGACAGCCTACGTCCAGATTCTTTTGAAAATCTGAAGATTAATTTTGGTCCTCCAGATGGAAATTCCACGCGATCTCAACTAGAAAGGAGAGAGTTGAAATCAATAGCCCAGATTTTCCTTGAAAACTCCGAAAAATGCCATTATAGGACTCTATTTTGAATTCCTTCTTGAAATAATTTAGATGAAATTATCTCAAAAGACTGAACATTATTTTAAATAAATGTTTAAATCAATAAAATAAAATGGGGTTTATACTTACCTTATATGTGACTAAATAAATTAACGCAAAATAATTATTTTTTGAATTAATATAGAATTACATAAATTTAAATTAACTAAAAATTTTGGATGTTAATATTTAATAACTAAATTTATAAAAATAAATCTTTACGTTAAATACATCAAAATAAATGCAACTTCTTAAAAAACCTCAACCCTTTGCCAATAAATATTTATTAATATAATTTTATTGAAGAACAATAAGAGAAAAAAATTTCATTGTTTTAAATAATAAATATTTCTTCTTTTTGATATTGTGGAATAATCAATAAGATTCAATTGAGTAATAATCTGGAAAAGAACCAATAAATAGAATAAATTAATTACGATTCAAAATTAACAAAAAATAATTTCGAAGAACATAAAAATTGTTTTTCTTATTGTTCTTCGGAATAATAATAAAGAAAAAAAAAACATTGTTTTTGAAAATAACAACAAAATTATTTCTTATTACAACAAAACGTGTGTAAAGAAGCAAGAAAAACAATAATTGTTGTAATTCTCATTATTCAAATTGCTATTAAAATTGAATGAAAAAATTTCTTAATTGTCTTTCACCATGAATACTAAATAGAAAATAACATTCGACATTAAAAGGATAAAAAAAATTTCCTTATTGTTTTAATATTGCACGACATTTTTCTATTGAATCGAAAAATTCGAATCTTACAATCATTGGTGAGAAAGCAAACGTGGTCGTTACGAGAAAGAACATAATCGTTAACCATAATCTTAAAAACGTAATTTTTAAATGCATTCTGAAAAGTCCTATTCAGCAACTGCTATAAACCGAAACCAATGTAAATAAATAAACTGCATCCATCTAACACATTTTATATTAACTGAAGTTAAAATTATGCAAATTAAAAGCATTCGTCATCGAATAAAATAATGTAAAAATATTAAGACAGTTATAATCCTCTAAAGGAAACTGAATAAAATTCACAATAAATTAACTTTTAATTTTTTCATTATAGTATTTCCTATAAAATGATAATAATTTAAATAAAAACTAGATTATAAATACAAATAAAATTCATTTTAATGTGATTCCATTTATTACGCGATTGGACGATTTTGATTTTCATTTAACACTCTGCCTATTTATAAATTTCAAAAGTGATTTTGAAAAATGTATAATTTAAAATAATATATTTTAAATAATGTAATATACTTTTCATTGTGAGTTTGCCGATAATAAATTTGTGCAACTTTTAACTGTTAGACAAATCTCATGCATACTGTCAAAATATATTAAAACTTGTTAATGTTTTCTCACTTACAGTCAATCAAAAATGTATTGGGACACAACAAACTGTCAATCATTTATTGAAAAATAAATAAATAATACACTGAAATTAATACTGTTTTCACTTACATTCACTATATAGAACTAAAACAAAGTTTTTAATCTAAAAATTCAAGAAAAATAATATGAAATAAATAAGAAATACCACACATCTCGTGTTCAAAGTGAAAAATCACGCTCAAAAAAGTATTGGGAGATAGAGGAAAAAGTCCAAGAAATAGCCATAATTTGGCAGAATTGTCATTTAACGTGTACTATGTAAGAGATCTGAAATTGGAGAAGTTTATTTCTAGGTGATTTCAACCAATCTTTCAGTATGGGTCGTAAAAAATGTGAGATAGCATTAGATATAAGAAAAATTATTATCCATCACTGGAATAGTGGGAATTCTATAAGAAATATAAGTAGAATGGTAAATGTGAGTAAATCCACTATTCATAATATAATTTTAAAATATCGGAAGACAAATCTACTGGTTAACAAAGCAAGAACTGGACGTCCCAGGTGCTTTACTGAACGTGAAGA
>AYEL01086097.1:0-56979 GCA_000484575.1 Olivierus martensii
GAAGCAAGTTGCAGCGAGCAACTCTCTTTGTTTTAGCAGCATTAGACAGCATCTGTTGTACTTTTATGACGTAGGACTTGTACTGTAGGTCCTCTTCCGCAATTCGACGCATTGTGGCCTCACTCACACCCAATGTTTTTGCCAACTGCCTGAAGAGATTGCCCTGGGTCCTCTGAGATGAGCTCTTGAGCTCATGGGACAACTTCCGGTGTCCTTGACAATCTCCCCCTGGAATGGCTCTTCCTTGCCGGGTTGGCAGAACCTTCTTCAGACTTCTCTGAAACCGCATATCTAGCATCGACATCATAAACTGTCGATCTTGGATAGTTAAAGAACTGAATTATTTCGGAAGGTGAACGTCCAGTGCGAAGGCCTTCAATTATCACTGCTCTTCGATTATATTCTGCACTCGATCTTAACTAATCAGCTATTTTGTACTTATCCTCAAACGCATCGTCTGTCTGGCTTACTAAAACATCAGCAGCATCATAGCGCTGACGTAAAATATGGCGGGAAATTCAATTTGAAATTTGTCTGGATTTAGCTGACGCACCCTGTATATAGTCAAACTCCTAATCATAAACTATCAAGTTCTGCTGCCTCTAAGAAATATAAGAAATCCACAAGCACTTTAAGCAGGAAAAATACACAATTATTAGTATATAAATTAAATATCTAATAATAAATTGTGTATTTTTCCTGCTTAAAGTGCTTGTGGATTTTTTGTAATCAAACTCCTCTTAAACAGACTCCAGTTTAATGGACACTCATTTTATCCAGATGATATTAAACCTGTCAAAGTAATATCAGTGCATTTTCATTCCTATTTAATGGATAATCCTCTTAAGTATGTAATGAACAATTTTGTTTTGCCATATAAAAGAAAACTTATTCTTTTTTAATGGCAACATTGACAAAACCAGTTGTTAAAGAGGTGAACAACTGTAGATGAACAGAAATGCAAGTGAACTCCACCATGAAGAGTGTGCATTGTTTGTCACTTTTTTTAACCTACTTTTTTTAATGTTGTGTAGTGTTCATCACTAGGTGAACACTATACAACATTAAAAAAACTAGATTTAAAAAAATGCATTAGACTGCTTCAGCAAGACATTACTTTCCTTAATATCCCCAGATAGCATCATATGTGTATGACATCAGTTCACTTAATATGCTTGTGTAGAAGTGATTTTTAACATTTCAACATTTTTAATGTTTTAATGTGCAGTTGAGAAAAATTCTTGATTCTTTGTGATGAATTTAAAATGAGTTAAAATGATTGCTAAAAGAAAAAGACATGTATTGATAAGTGAACAAAAAGTTGAAGTTTTGACAGGACATGATAAAGGAAGGTCAGTGCATGATATAGCTTCTGAATTCAATTGTAGCAAGACAAATCACAGAGATTATTAAAACAAAAGAAGCAATACAGAATGCATTTGCATTGTTTGTTCCAAAGGGCTGTAAAAGAATTGCAGTTTCAACTCAATATGATGAGCTTAATGAATTAACCAAAGAACGATTTGATTATGCAAGAAGCAAATATATTCCTTTCAGAAAAATTGCAAGAAAAAGCATAATAAATTGCTTTAGCATTGGAGCTGACCAATTTCCAAGCATCAAATGGATGGCTAAGATGTTCTCAAGAACAATTCAGCATTAAGTTTCATGTTTTGACATGTTAATCACATGATGTGGATTAAAATATTTTCAATGACTGGAAAACTTGTCTAATTTAATTATGTGAAGGTTATGACAAAAGGATATTTACAGTTTTGACGAACAGAAATTTATTTCTGTTTTGCCACTTGCCTGAAAAATCATTGGTCAATTTTGATGAAAAATGCAAAAATGGCAAATTATCCAAAGAAAGAATAACCATTAGTTTTTGTTGCAGCATGAAACTTTTGAATGACTTCCTACTAAACAAACTTTTCTTATTTCTCTTTTGACTAGAAAATCTTGTTTTTGATCATCTTCTATTTGAAAACGATATTCATCTTT
The DNA here is from genome assembly GCA_000484575.1 of Olivierus martensii. Classification (NCBI taxonomy): domain Eukaryota; kingdom Metazoa; phylum Arthropoda; class Arachnida; order Scorpiones; family Buthidae; genus Olivierus; species Olivierus martensii. The sequence continues at coordinate 2,005 of AYEL01086097.1, forward strand.
TTGAATAAATTCTAAACTATTATTTTACTATTGAATTAAAGGAAAGCTTGTCATAATAGGAAAAGCTGATAATCCAAGAATTTTTGTTCAATAAAAAACAAAAAACCATGAATTAGGAATACAATGGGAACAACACAAAAGCTTGGATGACATCAAAGATTTTTGATTCCTGGCTACAAGTGTTTCAGGGGAAAATGAAGAAAGAAAATCAGAAAGTGCTTCTTATCCTCAACAATGCAATGTCTTATTCCAATTTCGATTTAGAAAATATCTGACTTTCATTCCTATCATCCAATACAATTTTAGCAATACAATCATTGGATCATGGAATTATTGCTGCTTTCAAAGCAAAATACTGCAAACACATGCTATAAAAAGTTTTTGCTTTAATTGATTCAGAGGACTGTGCTTCAACAATTGTGAAAAAAATTAATGTTTTGAATGCAAGCTACTGGATTCAGGATACATGGAATGAGATGAATCCAAGTATCATTCAAAAATGCTTTATGAAATATGGATTTCATGAATTACATAAGAATGAGAATGATGATAATAGCGAAAAAATAACAGTTATTAAACTATAATTTTTTTGCTTAAATAAGTGCTGAAGACTGTTTTATTAGTAATGAGAATGACATTTTGGTTACAGAAAATGACATAGAGGAAGTGACACATCTTTTAAAAAACTATGGTTTTTAAGGAGAAGATGGAAACAAATTTATTTCCTTTGACAGCAACATTATAACATTGAAAAACATTGAAGATAGCTGGGAAATCAAACTTTTTTCAAGCATAGGTTCACTCAAGGAAGATATAAGGACACCAGAAAAAGAAGAAAGTGCCAAATCAACAGATGAATCTGCTATTGTTGATGAATGTGCTTTCCAGTTCACCTAAAATGAAAGATGAAGAAATTCTTTCAAGGCGTACAATTCTTAAATCATTTGCACTTAACAACAACATTTATGATGTTGTTGTTAAGTACAATTCTTGATATTGAACATGATGTACAAAAATTATTATTGAGTGCAAATGTAAAAAACAATTGAAAATTACTGCCATGTTTTCAAAAATATTAAAAATCACTCTTAAATTCCAATAAAAAAAATTAAAGAATAATAAAATATTAATAAAAATTTATTTTTAAGATAATTAAGAATAATTAAGAAGTTGCATTTATTTTATGCAACTTCTTAATTATTTTTTTAAATTAATATGAAGTAACTTTTATTAATTTAATTCTTATTTAGTATCAATATATAGCATTCTTTGAATATTTTCATCTGAAAATTACACATTTTCCATTTTTTTTGAAGCATTTACTTTACATATATAAAAATACAGTACTGTATATAGAATTGCATATTTACACCTTATTGTTAACAATATTATATATTATTAATAATAATGTATTATGACGGGCTTGAGGTATAATATTGATCATTATTATTTCTTATAAAGAAAATAAATATTATTAAAAATCACATTATAAAATAAAATCTAAGAAGATATTATTATAATTATAATATTTTAAACACAATATTTCAATATATCACGAAAAAAAATCTGCGAACTTATTACTTATTCTAATAAAATTAAATTATTATACAGATTTATTATTAAAGTATTATTTTTTAAATAAAATTTATTCGAAATTTTCATGGCTAATATATATATTTTTTGATTTAGAGAAACTTTCTGAGATACTACAAGAAGTTCCTTCTATGGAAGACTGTGTATGAGCAGTTTAGGCAATGGTAAAACAGGGAATTTTTGAAAAAATGAACTATGAAATTACGAAATATAATAGATGAAAAGTAAGTAGTAGCAGAGCGAGGCAGCCAAGTGCTTGTTATACTAAAATTGCCTACTTTCCGAATGTGCAATTTATTTTTCGTTTATTTAGCATTTAGAATCCATTAGCTTTGTTTATCTAATTTTAACGTTAATTTAACCAGAATTAATGTCATGACGATAACATCATCTCTACGACGTGACATTATTGTTGTTATATCGCTATGACATCACTCAAATCAGGTAAGACCTCTATTATAAAACATCCTTGGGTAAGCCATATTTTACCCTTATATTGTTACACTTATCGCTATTCTATTGATGATAATATAAACTAAAATTGTAATAAAAATTAAACTCTATCTTACAGGATTAATCAATTTTTTAAAATTAAAGGATGTGCCATCGATATGGCCTTTAATGACGACAGAACATCGCTACCAAATTTCATGAAAATCTGCTAATGCAGCTAATTAATTCAAAAGTTATCAGTAGAGGACAAACAATAGGCAGTCAAACATTTGGCTCGATCTCATTAAGCCTCTATTGACTTCGGAAAGTAGGCTAAAAATGAAGTCCATTGAATACTACTTGAAATATCAATTTTATTTAATATTTTTTTAATCAGCTGTTCCAAATTAAGATAATAATATAGAAAACTAAAATTCAATCGCCTGACATTTACTTTTCTCTACAGTCTTTTGCTATTTTTTACACTAATATGCTAAATGAATTTCAGAGAAATGAAAGATTGCTTTATGAGTCTTTAAGGATTATTCAAATTAAATATTCTTTTGAGATACTTTCAATCTTTATCAGATACTAAACAATTTTGTCAGAACCTACCACGTGCTGCCATATTCCTTATGATGTCAGGAAAGCAGATAAGTAGAAATAAGCTATAGGTGCATTTCCCAAGCCTTCCCTAAAAATTTTTATATTATTGTTTTTCTGAATTCTGCTACAAAAATTTAGTTTTTGTAATATGAATTTTTTGAAAAATTCATATTTAAAAATGGGGACTGAGAAAATGCTAATCTTATTATGGAATTGAAACAAAAATTTGCAAATGAATTGAAATGCATCAATCTGTTTGAAATGCAGAAACTTCTAGCTGCTTTCAGTAAAGTTTTAAGTTTGCGACATTTTAATGCTAATAACGTTTAATAATAGAACTGAATTAATTTCGCTATGTCCTTCTACTTATTTGAATAAATAATTTCTTTGAATGTTTGAAGTTTGACAAAATTTTAATATTAACAAACTTTACACCTGATATTTATTGAATCATTTATATTTTGGTAACTGATTAAATAAGAAATTAAAAAAATTTTCGGTGTTATTTTCTTACAAAAAATTTGTTCCTCTTTTTCTTTATGAAATATATAAATATTTATTAGAATATAGTATAAGCTACTTATGATAATAAGTATATATGGAAGGGTCATTTTCGAAAATATTTACTAATGCTCACTCTTGCTTCGTGTCTCCAAATTTGGAAAACGCTGGGTTAAATAATGCAAACAATATAAATATTCCTAATCCTTTTTAAACCAAAAAGGGAGAACTAAATAATACAGTATTTTATATATTTTCAAAAATAATAATTTTTAGCATACATATATAAGCAGGGCTGTCCAAAAGCGGTCCCCAAGCCATTTTGTGCGGCCCGCGAGGCTTCCACGATTTGTGATATATTATTATTTTTTAATGTTTTTTCCACTTTTATTTATTACTTTTTTTAAGAGATTAATAAAAAGAATCCTAAAATTGAATTATATTAACTCAACTAATTAATTGTTCTTAATTATTAGTAATTATTTGATGATCAACAAGCTTATCAATGACATCACATTTTTAAATGACTGTCAATCACGTTAATTTTAATTTTAGCTATTTCAGTTTAAAGTTTTGAATTGTGACTGTATTTTAGTTAGTTTTTGGTTTCTAACACTAACTATTTCAATGGTTGTGTGACTGTTGTTGTGAGATTCTGTTTTAATTTAATTTTATTGTTTAGTTTAATTTTATTTTACGTTTTAATTTAATTTTATTTTTATTTTACCAGAGTTTGTTGCATTTGTGAAATAAGTGAGAAAAAACGTAAAATAGAAAATGAAAATAGTAGTGGCGGGAAAATGACTTTTTCGTAACAAATCACATGGGTAAACTGCTTTGTTTAACGAATGTTTTCTTAACTTTTGTGATTTTGGTCGGAAAATAATATCAACATTTGGTAGTTACTTATTTGAGTGAAAGTGCATTTTCTAACATGAACATAGTTAAGAATCGATTCTGAACCTGCCTTGGAGATTCTTCTTTTACATATTCTGCGGATAACTACAACAGGAATGGATGTAAATCATATTCTGCAGATAGCTACAACAGGAATGGATGTAAATATCCAGCCCTGGTAAATGGGCTGGATATTTACATCCATTCCTCTTTAATGTGATAAATGAGGGCTGCCCGCCCTCATTTATCACATTAAAAAGGTACATACATACTATTTTTATATTTTTAATTGTTTACATTTTATAACTTTTTTGTTAACATGTTTATTGGATGCAATCTGGTAAATAAAATTTTGTAATAAGGTTTGTTAATCTGGATATAAAATTAGTTTCCAAAAAGCGTTATATTTATACGTTCCGTTTGTTGAGACAATACTGTATATAGTATCAAATCCCCTCCTCATTTTTTGAAACTGCGGCCCTCCATATCTCTAGTAAACACGGCTATGACCCTCAGCTTCATTATAATTGGACAGTAAATTTTGTCTAAAAACTAAATACAAAATTTCCAATATCATTCTATTTGAAATAATACTTCTTCTGCATAACATAAAAATTGAAAAGAGTATGACAAAGCACGAGGATAGAGGGGAGAATTCTGCTAGAAATACGGAGAATCATTAGCGAAAAGAAGAGAGCCCCCTTTTAGTTCCATCCTACGTATGTCAATGAATTCTTCCCCACTTATAGATTAATGTATTTGTGTGCACTTTTTTAATTTAAAATGTAAAAAGTCTTAATATTTAAGATTATAATATAGAAAACAGCTGTTTCAAATTATTTGAGCGATGGGCTCCCCTTTTTAATGTGAGACACGGACTCCCTAAATTGATTCCATGGATCCCAATCTTTGGACCACTAAACGGGAAACTGATATAGAATATTGTTCGGCATCAATATAAGCATTTTCTTACATCCTCCTTTTTTGACATGAATAACGTCTATGTTGGGGAACGCGACGGCGCTAGGGTTTCACGAAAATGAAACGTCTAACCGCTCTTATATCTCCGAAACTAATAGACAAAAGTATGAACAATTATACGTAATTTGTCAGGTATGTAATGTCCTCGACGAATATGCAAGAAAAAAATTAGAATTTAATATTTATTATTATTTTTTTTTTTCGAAAAACTAAAAACTTAGCATTTTGGTCATTTTCCATTGTATCTTCGCTACTTCCATTGTCAATAATTTCTAAATTATGAAAGATAGTGACAAAAGCGACAAAATTGTTCAGTAAGAAATGCAGTTTTTGATCAATAAATAGTTTTGATGTATCTCCTATGTTTCCTCAGTAATAGAGATGCAAAGTTAAGAGAGTTGAAAATTCGAACATTTTCAAGTTTCTTTTCGCAATATCATGAAATGAAAAGTGTTAGCTAAAACAATAAGTAACAAAAATGTTACTCTGAGAGCTCTATAAGGTGTATAACTAGATTTTAAATCGGATTTTCAGTTTTCGAGAAATAAACATTGCAAATTTATATTATACGGTTAGCAGATCGACAACCGGCAAAATGTTATTCACTGATTCAACTTCGGCTGCTTGGAGCCACTACCAATTTTTTCCATCCGGCCTAATTTTTCTTTTGTACTGTAACACTGAGGCCCGGTTTTACAATTCCCCGTTAGCTTTAACTATCAGTTATGTCTTTAAATTGTTAGATAAATACTAATTGGTAGTTTAACATCAGTAACTACCAATTAGCGTTTATCTAATAATTGTAAAACAGATAACTGTAGTTAAAACTAACAGGAACTTTAAAAGGACATTGTAAAATTGGGCCTTAGTGTCATCTAGGTGGTGCTTAGCTTTAGAACAAGGATAACATACTGCTTACTTGCATCACTTCTCAGCTTTTAGACTACAGCAAGGTTATCCAACCCACGGACCAACATAAAATCGTAAACTTCTTAAAACATTGATATTTACATGTACTTAACGAAGTTTTTATTATTTAAATATCTATCTGCATTTTCTAAAATACTTCTTATTTTAGTGATTAAAACTTCTTGAGCTACACGATTTAAAAAAAAATTCTGAACGAAAAGCAGTCTAAGATTATTATGCTAAGACATTTTTGCTTAGATGTCATGATGGATATCATATATTGTATATTATTTATTAATGTTTTTGCTTAACAACTTTCGTTAGAATAAGTATATTTTATATGCGGCTCGAGACTATTTTTTTCCTTCAAATATAGCCCAAGGAAGCCAAAAGGTTGGACACTCCTGGACTAGAGAGTAATATTCTTACGTAGATACAGGTAATTATTTCTAGACGGGATAGATTCGATGAACAGATTAATAATTAAATATTGTTGAATATATCAGAAAATATTATTGTATAAAATTAAAAAAATTCTTAAAATAGATATCGAACTAATTTATTATACGATTAAATTTGAATATTATATTTGTTACATTTTAATGAGAATGAAATACAGATATACGTAGGCATAAATGATATTTATTAAGTATTTATATAATTTAAATTTTGAAAATTTATATTAAATCTTTTTGACCATTTTGAAAATAAGTTTTGCATAATTATTTGAAACAAATAAAACTGAAACGTGACGAAATTATTAACTTCTACACAAAATATCATTAGTATCGGTTGACCAGATTAGGTTAGGTTAGTTTTATTACGCCACCATATCCTCATGGGATATTCTGTATCTGGCATTAAAATAATAAAAAAAATTCTTTTTCTTATAAACAAATCAACTTTCTACCAACTAAAACCAAACAAAAAGGGTGCTGCTTCTTTTTACTAATAAAGAATGATAAGATGGTAGATAGATATAAAATGTTGCCAGATCTAATGCATGTTATTAGAGAATAAAATTTTTTCGTCTCTAAATATTCCAGGTGGTTCGGATTTCCCTTAAATATGCTTATGAATCGTGTGTTGGCAGCATAAATAAATCAATTTAATAGCAGCAAAAGATTTTTCTATTCGATGATGATAGTCAATGATCAATAGAGATTAGCATTTTTATTTCTCAAAATATATTTTGATCACTTTTAAAGATATACAATCTCCAATTCAGCATTATCAAAGTGATGACGCACAAAAAACATTAGGATATCATTTAAAATAAGTGTGAAAATATATGATTTATATTTTTAGCAAACAATGATGCATTTTCGATTAAATTATAACCCATTGCTAAGCATTAAAATAAGGTTAGGTTAGGTTAGTTCGGTTAAGCCGCCATATCCTCATGGGATATTCATTATCTGGCGGCGGCCACTTATAGAGCCCATCACAGGCTGGTCAACACCCATGATGGGGCCAACCGGATGGCTGAAGGATGGGGTTCAACGAGCCGGGCCCGGACCCCTCCTGAAAAACTGGAGGTGTGGGACCCGGATTTGAACCCGGATCCTCCAGGGTGGTAAGCCGCAGCTTTACCACGCATTAAAATAAGACCTCAAGGAGATTTTTCTATTGAAGAGGAGACATTAAGAATGGGGCCTTTACTCTGTGACACACTGTATAATTATGAAGGAATTTTAACATAAACAATATAATCTTTAATATAATTTTACACATATTAAAAGGTACTTATAAAAATTTTTCTATTTTTCATATTTATTTCTATACTCCCTTTAAACCAGGGATTCTTAAGCTTTTGATGACTCCAGACTCCTAATGGATTATGACCCCTTTCATTTGACTATCGAAATAATCGTCATCATTCATTATATTATTGATAGTTGCCAGTATGATTTCCAAATATGTCAACAGCTTGAATTTACTTTAGAGATCGAGTCCCATACTCCAAGGGGTATGGATATCTCCGGTTAAGAACCCGTGCTTTAAACTAATATTTGAAACTATTACGGAAGATTCTTGATTTTTAAAAACCATCCTAAATTTTTTCCGGAGATCGAGTCCCATACTCCAAGGGGTATGGATATCTCCAGTTAAGAACCCGTGCTTTAAAGTAATATTTGAAACTATTACGGAAGATTCTTGATTTTTAAAAACCATCCTAAATTTTTTCAGATCATAATACGTTTCTGAATTTATATTAAATAAAATTGCTTATTCACACTATTAATAAAATATTCGATTCATTTATCACATGATCTATATGATATTCGATTCGATTTCCATCCGTATATCTAGTACCATCAATATAGGTCTAGCTATTGATCGTACTGGATTACATACAGTAAGATCCCGCTTAACGCTGCACCGTTTAACGCTGTTTCGATATAACGCGTTTTTTTCGAATTTTATATTTTTATTGATTCACTTTGGCGTGGTTTTTCAAACCGTTATTCTTACATAAATCCTAAATCGAAGGAATTCGTTGCATTGATACTCCTATGCTGTCTCTCAGTGCGTTTGATATCAATGCATGCAATAGGCTACATATGAAAGTCAGCTGCGGTCAAAGTTCATATTTATGATCGGCCATCAAATTATTTTACAGTAATAAAAATAACAATTGTTCCATTTTAGTTTTAAGCTGAATGCTGTCTCTTTAAACTATAGTTCCTTGAAGTTATAACGTTTTTCTTTCATCAATATTTTTTCATTGTTTATAGCTTACTGCAATCTTGATTACTGCCCTTAAAACTTTTATTTTCTAATTTTAAGAATTTTTTCATGAATGATTTATGAATACATTTAAAACTTTTTTTCTAATTTTAAGAATTTTTTCATGAATGATTTATGAATACAAATCGATATTAACAATAAAATGTCTAGCAGTAATAATATATGTTATAAAATAAAATTAAAAAATGCTATGTATATATATATTTTTATTCACTGTCCTGTTTCACCTATCCTCATTATTTGCATGTTAAAATAACCTCGTTTAACGCCTTTTTCCTTGGAACGTATCCCCCGCGTTAAGCGGAGTCTTACTGTATAATTAATCTAACTGAATAAAATTAGAAATTAGTTTGATATATTTTAAAATGTAATAATATACAATATAATATTTAAAAGTACCGTTTATGAATATGAATAAACAGAAACATGATACAGTAACTATTCGACAATTTCTTTGAATAATACGTTAAAGAGTTTACACTATTCGGTATAATCACTGTGCTTCCTCCCGAAATGCCTCCCGAAATTTCACACGATAAAAAAAAAAAAAAAAAGCAGTGGCCTCCCGAAATTTCACACGATAAAAAAAAAAAAAAAAATGCAGTTGGACCCCATTAATATGCGGTTCAGTAAAACGCGAGTCTGCTTAACACGCTGTTTTACCATGGCTACCTTGTTAAGCAATCGCTTGTGATATCACTCCTAGATATCTTCGTCATTAAATCTCGTGATCATTGAGATTAGCTTCACGTTCAGCCATTTTGTATTAGTCAAATCACACAGAAAATTCATATCAATGTTGGAACTTATTGTTCAATTTATATTAATACTGTAACCTGCGATTCACTTAACACGCGGTATTCGGGGTCAGACTGTATTTTAAATTGCTATAGATATTTTCCTCATTATACAGTATTTTTGAAGATAAATTAATAAAGTTTTCTATAAAGAAATGACTAAAAGATCAATTTTGAATCGATTTATAATTGCATATATACAATTATAAATGAGATAAAACTAATTAATATAAGCTATTGATGAGTGCTTACCTGCACATGATACTGAAGTATAAGACTCTTCATTATCTTTTTTATGATATAAGCAGTGTGTTAATGAAAAGAAAATGCGTAAAACTTTCGTTCTATCGATACTTAGTACACAATTAGAATCTAATGACTATATGATTAGTAGTATCTAATAGTATGAATATCTAATTAGTAATAATCTAGAATTTAATTAGTCTACAATGAGACTATGAAACTTAATGTGACAATATCTCTTATTTTGAAGTTAGATTTTGAAAAGAGTATTGGGTATATTTCAGTTTTAGATTTATGCGAAAACATAAAAATACCCTTCCTTTTATTATGGTATCGTCCCAATGATATACGTATCGGATAAATTATTTTGCATCACATATATCGTCATAAAGATATAAGGATGGTGAATATTATATATTTAGATCATATGATCCATTCTGATATTCAAATTCAAGCAAGTTTCTGAAGAATTAGACGGCTTGTTGAAGATTATTCAACATCCATTCTTATAATGAGAAGTTATGGCTTTAAAATCAACTTTATTATAATATACATAGACTTACTGTAGTTTTCCTCATTAGGTAAACCTGTATGAAGGGGTTCTTATTCTACAAGTCGGTTTACAAAATATATCATTTTGGACTGCTCAATCGTTTTGATACTAAACGGAAAGAAATTGTGTAAGAGTTCAAAGAATTAAAAAATATTTTACAACGTTGAAAATACATTAATTCTAATTTTAAAAAAATAGAAAAACCTGTATGAAGGGGGTTCTTATTCTACAAGTCGGTTTACAAAATATATCATTTTGGACGGCTCAATCGTTTTGATACTAAACGGAAAGAAATTGTGTAAGAGTTGAAAGAATTAAAAAATATTTTACAACGTTGAAAATACATTAATTCTAATTTTAAAAAAATAATATTAAATGAGATATTTCTTAGGCAGAATGTTGCCAAGTGAATTTTGCAAAAAAATTTAAAAATTTATTCAATATATTTATCTCAGATGAATATGGATATCGCTACTGCAATCATGATTTAATTACTCTTCCATATCCGTTCACAGACATAAAATATTATAATAACAGTTTATATAATAATTTCGATAGAATTTTTATTATTCAATGTAAGAAAATATAATAAATTTTATTGATAAAAGTTCTAATAAAAATTTAGTTATAAAATAAAATTACACATATGGATATAGTGAAATGAGTTCTTATAATTATCATTGATGACTACTATTTTGTTTAAAATATTTGTTTTCTAGATGATAGATTTCGAAATTCTATTATTTATTTAAATATTGTAATTAAGTAGTAGGATATGTTAATTAAAATCTAATTTTTAATTAAACGGTTAAAAGATAATAATTAAAGCAATAAAAATGGAATATTCATAATATGTTAGTCAGGAATACGTTAAAAACTAAATGATAATTAGCTTCAGTTTTCAAATTTCATGTTCAGTTGTCGTGTTTAGTCGCAGGAATTCTAAACGAGATCATAACGAAAATCTCCATTTCGATTCTGAATGGTATGCTCCCATGATTCATTCATGGAGATAATACACCTGAGAAACTCTTCTATTGAGTATCATCCAAACGTAATTTCGTCGCTCCGATAGCCTATGGAAAAAGCAAAAAGTTTTTCATGAGGAATTCCGGCTCTCCTGCTGAACCTCATCTTTCAACCTGAGTGATGGCAGCCAGTGATCAGCTCTGAAGTTTCTTCCATCAGAAATATCCCATATGAGTATATGAGATTCTTCTGTTTAACGATAAAGTAAATTAATATTATCAAATGTTACTCTTTCTGTTTCGAGAGATTATCACTTACTCAATTCACATAAGTACCTTCTTAGATGTAGGTTTTCAATTGCATTCTGTATTCAATTGAAATATTGCAGACATTTGTAATAATGCAAATATTTGAAATACTTTTTATTATATTTAATAAGTTTTAAGTGAAAAAACTTAAATGAAGAATAATACGTAGATAACGATTTACACATATTAGAACTGAAATAATTTAGCAAAAAAAAAACAATATAGAGTAATTTAACCAATTTGAATTCGATTCGATTTTTATTTCCGATAAAAAGTAAATAAATAATTCGAATTTTATAAAAATAAAAATTGATAAAATTATGCCACACATATAATTAATAATAAAGATATCACACAATCAGTATCAAGTTGATGAAACATCAATATCAAGAAAGGAACTAAAGGTGTAAATTAGAACATAGTATAACTCTCTGCAGCGAATAATGGAACAGAAGTAAAACATTGAAGATATGCATCAAAATTTCAGTTGCAAATTATTTAAATACCAATTTTTTTTTTTCAATTGTAGTATATATTCAGATTATTTTCTCGGATACACATCAGGCATTTACAATAATTATTTTTTGCTTATGTTTTCGATAATTATTCATTTTTGATAATTGGCACATAACAGAAGTTTGGTGTTTCTTTATCACGAGAATGTGAAAGATGTCGGAAATAACGAATTGTTTCGATTATATAATTTTTAAACCACATAACAGAAGAAGATTGGTGTTTCTCTATCACGAGAATGTGAAAGATGTCGGAAATAACGAATTGTTTCGATTATATAATTTTTAATATTTTATTGCATTTCTCTGGCCAAAAATAACGAAAAGTTTTTAAAAATGAAAATAACTATGCAGCATATAAATATTTGATAACTTGAGAATTATGCATTGTTCTGGTATGAAGTATTTTTAAACAGAAGAGAGAAATTAGTTCATTTTGTTTCTCGTATAACCTTCATTTAAATTAAACAAACTTTATTCATTTAATATACATAATCTTTATTAATCTCAATAATACTTTAAAGTGCAGAAAAGTTTTTAAAAATGAAAATAACTTTGCAGCATATAAATATTTGATGAATAACTTGAGAATTATGCATTGTTCTGGTATGAAGTATTTTTAAACAGAAGAGAGAAATTAGTTCATATCCAATTCATTTTGTTTCTCGGATAACCTTCATTTAAATTAGACAAACTTTATTCATTTAATATACATAATCTTTATTAATCTCAATAATACTTTAAAGTGTAATTTACAGTTATTTTATTGGAAACATTAAATATTATACAGTTGTACCTCGGTATACGTCTTAATCCGTTTCAGATCATTGGACTTATACCAAACAGGACGGATACCAAACGAATTTTTCCCATAAGAAATAAAGGGAAAATGATTAATCCGTTCCCATGAAAAAAATCCTATTGTTATGGCATATTATACATTGATGGAAATGTACAAAATAATTTAAACACTGCTTAATACAAAAGCAATTATAGTAGATAAAATAAATCAAAGTATAATCTCGCTACTTTGCTGAGAAGAGTCGACTGTCTACTAGGATGGTGTTGAGAAAGTAGGAGGAAGAGATATTATTGTTTGGAAGGAGAATCTGATTCCAATAAAACTTTTATGAATCTGAATTTTGGTGTTTTTTCTCTTTCTATATTCTGTCTCTTTTTTCTACTTGGACCTTGTTGAGGTTCAACAGGTTTGACTTTTACTAAAAATCTATCCAAAGTACTTAGCTTCGGCCTTCTCAGGATGTTTCGGAAATACGACATTGCTCATTACAGGCAATCCTATTACGGCTTGTTATAATTTTTATATAAAGAATGTGTTTTTTAAGAGAACACACAACAGATTCATACTATCTCGCTATTTTGCTGAGAAGAGTCGAGTGTCTACTAGGATGGTGTTCAGAAAGTAAGAGGAAGAGATATTATTGTTTGGAAGGAGAATCTGATTCCAATAAAACTTTTATGAATCTGAATTTTGGTGTTTTTTCTCTTTCTATATTCTGTCTCTTTTTTCTACTTGGACCTTGTTGAGGTTCAACAGGTTTGACTTTTACTAAAAATCTATCCAAAGTACTTAGCTTCGGCCTTCTCAGGATGTTTCGGAAATACGACATTGCTCATTACAGGCAATCCTATTACGGCTTGTTATAATTTTTATATAAAGAATGTGTTTTTTAAGAGAACACACAACAGATTCATACAAGTTCTAGCACGCGAGTCGGTCGTATTCCAAACAAAAGTCGTATACGAAGCAAAATTTTTCGCATCCAAACAGGACGTATACCAAGTTGGACTTATTCCGAAGCGGACATATACCGAGGTACCACTGTATATTAAAATTTGTTATGAATTAAAGATACCTTTGAAGCTTTTCTATTTTAAGAAATTTTAAAATTATAAAAACATAAACATAGTAATTTCGTAACAATCAAATTCGGATATACTTCTATTAAAGTAATTATCTATTAAAAATTGATGAATATTAAATAATGAAAGATGATAATTTTATGCGACACATTAAAACGTGACATAAAAATTATCTTTTATGTATATACGTATATGTAATTAATATTTTATCATTATAAATAAATTATTATTTTGCCTACGCCAACAAAAAACCTGTGTCGCATTCAGGGGTCATAAAAATTTCTGTACATATAGAACACAGATGAATTGTGCTACGTGTAGTAACAATCAACGTTACGATGAAGCGAATTTTTATTTTGATCTCCTTGTTATCGATACTGATGGGTAACAGTTATTAATATTTATTTTCTGTAATTTATATGATTTTATTTTTAAAATTGATTTTATAAATTAGCATTATTTTAATTAAATGTTATATATACTACCTACGGATCGAAAGCGAAAATATACGATTTCATGTTAGATTAGTGTTCAAATACAATTTTAAATTAAGAACGGATCTATATGTGTTCAAAGAAGATAGGTTTTTATATTTTTATAAATGTATTATTTGTATAGAAATTTCGAACTGTTCCGAAGAAACTAGAAAATTCATAAATTTATGCTAAACGCTTACCTTCTAGTAACTGATAATTAAATTACAACTTACTGATTTCTGAAAATTATTTACTATATTTGGAGTTTAAAATTGTAGTTTGTATGGTAGGAGAAAACATTAATGCAACAGTGAATTTTGTAAATGTTGCCTTGAAGTATGAATTCAAGTAGATTTGAATAAAAATATTTATTCTGTATTCTATTCATATGTTTTTACGATATGCATATAAAAGATTCACATAGAAATTCTAGATTTATTTTTATCAGCATAAAAGTATATAAATATTTTATGAATTATCCTATATTTTTAAATTTTAAGCAGTTGATGGACTTTGAAGAAACTGATCAAATTATTTTTTTTTTTCTAATCTAATCTTGGAGTTCAGAACTATGATGGTTATCTGCTTGATAAGAGCAACGACTGCATGAAGGTTTGTTCTGCTATTCAGTCGTGTAGTGAATTATGTAAAGCAAATGATGGAAAAAAGGGCTCTTGTCGCAATATGGGCTGTTACTGTATAGGAATTAGCGATAAATCAAAACTTTTGAATGCTAGTAATAGATGCAGTGGGAAATGAAACTTCAATAATTAATTTCTGTACGTTTGAACCCGATAACTATTACTGTTCTACTGAAATTAAACTAAATAAAATATTATTCGTGTGATGAAGCATATTTAAAAGTAAAAATAAATAACTAGTATGAATAGTAATAAGTATGAATTATTTATTGAATGGAAATATTTATAATACAACATACAATATAATATGTGTTTTCGTAGCCTTTTCAATTATATCTTAATATCTAACATCTGCTTAAAAGTTACATGGTTAATTTATTTCAAATTTATTCAAAATCTTATGAACAATTGAAACATATTCTATGGAAATGTTTTCCTTCCTCAACACAGTGTTTCCAGATTTTCCAGTTTTCGACATTCATTTATAGCATGGAGATCGGAGTTCAATTCCAAACCCTACACTTCTAGTTTTTCATAGGGTTCAGATCCCGCATGCTAAATCTCATACTCCTCTTTCTGGTTGACACATCATGAGTATTGGCCAGCCACGATAGGTTTTAAAAGTGGCCTCCGTCAGATATAATATATTCCATGTGCGATATGGTGGCTTAACTACACTAAATTAGTTTTCGAAAAGTCTCTGGAACCATTTTAAAAGAATGGTTTAAAGTTGCTTCGTAGCGTTTTCTTTAAATTTATTTATTTCTTTCATTATTTTATTTATTTCATTAATTTCTTGAATATAAGGAAGTTACAATGCGTTATATATAAAGAACAGGAGGGATGAGGTACGACTATAATGTTACTTTGATTCCGAAACTTGTAATTTAACAGGGCTGGCGTGATCTGGCGTGTTCTGATGATATAAGAACCACATTTCACTTTCACATTGCTATGATGATTTTGGCAATTTGTTTTCACAACGAATACAAAACCATTATGTCACCTGTTTGGCATTCTTGAACAGGTTCGTAATAGAACACAAAAGCAAAATAAAAAAAGCATTGTTTTTACATTTGACCGCATTAGATGAGCTTATTTTGGTGAAGAGTTTGCTTCCTTATGTTGTGACATGTCTGTTTACATATCTGCTTACACACAATATGCTAATGTGACAAAATTCTTCATAATAATAATGTTCCAACAACTTTTCGAACAGAAATTTACTAAGCACTGTACTGTTTAGTAAATGTTTGTTCACTGTATACATTTACTAAATACAGTACTCTGTTTATAAAAGTTTTTCAGTATTCCAATATAAATGTTTAATTCGCATCCGTGTTTTGGTTTAACACGATCATGATGCTATGGAGAACTATATTATACATATTAAAACTTGTTTTTTTAAACATTTTTTTATATAACATAAATAATTTTGATTTTTCCAGATTCTATAATTTTGTTATAGAATCTGGAAAAATATCGGTGAGGTATTAAAAAAGCATGAAGACTCAAAAACTCGTGTAGATATTTTGAAATCATGGATAGAGCTAAAGCTAAGGTTGGAAAATTGTCAGACAATAGATTCAGGTACACAAAGACTTATTGATGCTAAAATTAAATACTGGCGTGAAGTGATTTTACGTATAATAATAGTTATTAAATTGCTTGGACAAAGTTCTATAGACTTCTGGGGTACAAACGACAAGCTCTATGAATATAATAATGGAAATTTCCTAAAGTTAATTCAATTGCTAACTGAATTTGATCCCATAATAGAGGAATACATTCTTAGAATCCTCAACAATGAAGGAAAAAGTGACATATTTATGGAAGTTTTTCCACAAACAAAGAATGAAATTATTAGACTGTTACATGATAACATAAAGTCTTTTATTATAAAACAAGTTCAAAAAGCGAAATATTATTCAGTTATTCTTGATTGCACTCCCGATGCGAGTAAGGGTGAACAAACGGCATTTGTAATAAGATATGTTTCTATTGATCAATTAGAATCGGGATTTGAATGTAAAATTATTGAACATTTTTTGGGTTTTTTCCCTATTGAGAGATCTACTGGTAAGAAATTATCTGAAGTTTTGTTAGAAGAGTTAGGGAAATATTTTCCGTATTGAGAGATCTACTGGTAAGAAATTATCTGAAGTTTTGTTAGAAGAGTTAGGGAAAAATGGATTGAAATTGGAAAATATGAGAAGTCAAGGTTACAACAATGGTTCAATTATGAGACGCGACAAATCGGGAGTACAATCAAGAATTACAGATCTAAAACCTAGAGCATTTTACGTATCTGGCAGCAGTCATTCTTTAAACTTAGTAATTAAACAACTACATGAAACGTAATTTTATAATTTATGCGTAATAATTGGTTTTTCAATAATGATATGTAACATCTAAAGCCTAGAGCATTTTACGTATCTGTCAGCAGTCATTCCTTAAACTTAGTAATTAAACAATTACATGAAACGTAATTTTATAATTTATGCGTAATAATTGGTTTTTCAATAATGATATGTAATCCATAAATTCATTAAAATATCTAAATTAAATAATTCACTATGAGTTCGAATGTGGTAATTATCAAATGTTTTCTTGGAGAACAGGTAGTAACTGAGAAATCTGATCTAAATGACAAAAGTCCATCAATGGTAGCTCAGATAAAATACGATTCAACTCTGTCGGCTTCCGATATAAATGACAAAAGTCCATCAATGGTAGCTCAGATAAAATACGATTCAACTCTGTCGGCTTCCGTAATTGAAGTTAATGCATCCAGTCATGATATGAGGCAGATAATGAGGTATGTTGCTATATTCATTGACATTTCATTACGTTTATTTAATTTTGCATTTAAAATAATGATTGAAAATGATAAATTATTGTATATTCGTGTATTTTTATTAATTATTTTGTGTATATTCCTAGAGACAATTCACTATCTCTTCTTCATTAGAAAATTTCTTATTTCAAGCAATATTTATACATTTTTTTATAAACTTTAACTGAATGCAAACTGTCTTCCTGGGCGGCCGGATGGCCGAGTGGTAACGCGTTTGCGTACCACGCTGGAGGACCCGGGTTCATAGGGAGTCACAAAACCTCGGGGAGTTCATCTGAGCGATATTCGGCCACAGCAAGGCGCCAGAGCCCGGTCATTGCACGGCGTCGGTCCATATCGTCCTTATGGTGGCCTTCCAGTCAGGCGCTGTCAGTTGGCTGCATCGGAGATCGAACCGAGGGAGATTCTCGCCATTGATGGTCGTTCGCGATCGTCTGGGATGCAATGCGCTTCGAGGGCGCACCCCGCCACTAGGAGCGATACACATTCAAGACCTAGGTGTATTCAGACGTTGGCATTGTCACGGAGATGACTCTTGTCCATTCGTCATTGCCCCGTCCATGATTCATCGTGGAAGGGTGACACTCGGGGTTCCTCCTCTCATGGGAGGACCTTCCGCCGTTGTGTTTCCAAGTCTCCGACGTGAGCAAAAGTCTTCAGTTGCTTGGTGGTCCTTGAAACCGCCCTATCTCGGCTATAGTTTCGATTGCTTCGGCAACTCCGAGCGCAAGTGGCCGAGATCGGAAGGCTTTTCTGCCCTGCAGGCCTGCTGGATCAGTGTGGCCCCCTTGTTGAGGTGGCGCAGAGACGGGGTTTCCTAGCTGCCGTCAGCTGTGGCGATGATTAAAGCTGAGATCTATGTCGCAGAAGGATTCCTGTAGTGCCGTAGAGCGAAGCAGGGTCATGTTGCCTTTTAAGGCGCACGTCACAGTATTAAATGAGCCTAAATGGGCCATAATTCCCTCCGAAGCAGGGTATGCGATTAGGGATCAATCTCCTTGATAGAAACTTAGCATGATATTTTGTGCTTTTTTATTTTTTAAATTAAAAAATTTTTTTTATCTTTAAATGTCTTTTTGTACATGCACAATTATTTCCATTTTCTGTTGCTGTAAAACATTAAATTAGAATAAAACATTTAATTAACATAACGTAAAACGTTTAATTATAATTTGATAGTTCGTTTTTATAAGATAAAGTGCGAGCCCTTTATTAAAATTTTCATAGTTCACCACTGGTGTCAGCTATTTGATGAGTCTTATGGTATGGAATATAAGATTCAACAAGCTGGGTAACCCCTCTTGAAAAAATTTTGCATGGCCGGCCCCAGGCGACTATCAAATTGACAGCATCATAATATAAGCTGCTTTTGAGATAACAGCGAGTTTGCGCAAAGGTATTTTCCGTTATGGTTACAACGTTATACATAGCGTATTATAAGTCGTGGACGGGTGACATTCGAGGTTCCTCCTCTCATGGGAGGACCTTCCGCCGTTGTGTTTCCATGTCTCCGACGTGAGCAAAGTCTTCAGTTGCTTGGCAGGACTTGAAACCGCCTTATCTCGGCTTTTGTTTCGGTTGCTTCGGCAACTCCGGGCGCAGGGGGCCGAGGTCGGAAGGATCTTCTGCCCGGCAGGTCTGCTGGACCAGTGTGGCCCCCTTGTTGAGGTGGCGCAGAGGCGGGGTTTCCTCCCTGCCGTCAGCTCTGGCGATGATTAAAGCCGAGTTCTATCTCGCAGAAGGATCCCTGTAGTGCCATAGAGCGGAGCAGGGCCATGTTGCCTTTTAAGGCGCACGTCACAGTAATAAATGAGCCCCTCCACGGGTGTGAGTGCAATCCGTGGTTGGAACTGGCCCCGCCCCCTTAGTAATCTCTCTGATTGGAAAGTCTGAGTGCAAACTGTCGTCCGGATGGCCAAGTCGTAAACCTGTGGCTTACAACCTGGAGAATCCGGGTTCTACACCTTCAGTTTTTAAGGAGGGATCCAGGCCCCACCTGATGAACCCCATCCTTCAACCATCCAGTTGCCCCATCGTGGGTGTTGGACAGCCTGTGATGGGATATTATTGGCGTCAGCCAAATACAGAATATCCCTTGTACTATATGGTACTTTAACTAATCTAATCTAACTGATTGCAAACTAAATATGATCGCGGCCGGATGGCCGAGTGGTAACGCGTTGGCGTACCACGCTGGAGGACCCGGGTTCCGATATGGCGGCTTAACCTAACTAGCTTTTAGCCTTAATTTCATCGATAGATTTTTAATAAAAATATAAAAAATGGAAATTTTTTTATATAATTGAAATTATATAAAATTAATACTTAAAATAGCAACTGTCTTCCTGATGGCCGAGTCGTAAAACTGTGGCTTACAACCTGAAGAATCCGGGTTCTACACCTTCAGTTTTTAAGGAGAGATCCAGGCCCCACCTGATGAACCCCATCCTTCAACCATCCAGTTGCCCCATCGTGGGTGACTACTATGAACACATGCCCTGGTCTGTTTCAAAGAACGGTCTGTGGTCATTTCAAAACGTTCAGAACATGTATTGGTTTTGGCGGGAGTTGCCCATAACGCGTTGTAGTTACCATTCGATGCCATGGTGAGGTAACCTCACCATGCCATCGAAACCAAATAATGTTGAGCATCGGTGTTTGGTCGTTTGGAACTGGCCACAATCAATACTACTGTATCTCTACTCAAAGCCTGATCGCGATGATGTATATTTTCCGTGATGTCATCATTCCTAAGCTATTCTATTTAGAGGAAATTCTAAATGGAATCTTTCAATAGAATTTATTCTAATAGATTCACTTTCTTCTAATAGAATTTGTTAATAAAGTTAATTAAAATTAAAAGTTGTGTATTAAAATTACAAAATAATTTATTTTAGTTCTGCTATGCCGTATAAGTGCTGCGTTCCTTTCTGTCGTGGAAATTATCGAAATGATCCAAATGTTAGCAGATATTCTTTTTTCAAAAGACAGAGTTACATAAAAAATGGATTTCAGTTGTCCAAAGACTTGATTTTATTCCAACACAAAATATTAAGATAAAAAAATCTTATATTGAATAAAGATATTATACTGTACTATGATTTTTTCCTAGAGCATTTTAATTAGTTTTTTAATTTTCGCATATGAAGGTATGTGAACTGCATTTCTCATCATCTGACTTTTTGATTGAATCGTCAGGCTATGATGAAAAACCAGGACAATTGATCAATGCACCATTAAAAAACAAGAAGTTCAGAAAAGGAGCAATTCCTTCAGTTTTTCCCAAATTTCCACTTTCTTCGACTACGCAGAAGAAAAATGTTATTCGCATATCACCAAATAGCAAGAAACGTTTACGAGAAAATAATTTTCTATAACGCGTCATGGTGGAGAGCATTCAAACAAATGACCAATATATTAATGAAAGAAAGATTTCCAATTAACAGATGTCATAAATAATATTCCAAATTTTGAAAGCACAGCCAAATTAATTGATTATATCGGTACTTGGTGGGAAATTATGAATGTTAAGACTCCTTTGAAGTGCATTGGAAAAATAAATAAATATGTAATCACTTATAAATTCACCCACAGATATTAAAAATGTCTTTCTTAATGAATTTCTAGATTGGGTCGATACATGGGAGAAAAATGACTGTAAAAAAGGCAAATTAACAAAACAAACTCGACAGGCTCTAAAGCTAACTACTTAATGTTTTCTTGAATTATGTAATATGTATTGTAATCCCAATTCTCATATGCAATACATACGAGAATTGGGATTACAATACATAATACCAGGCAAAATTCAGACTGATTCACTTGAAGAACGATTCAGGAAGTATAGGCAGATTGCAGGAGGGCAATATCACATTTCTATTCGACAATTATTTGAGACAGACACCAAGTTGCGCATCCAAAGCAATATAAAATGTGAATTACCATTTAAGAAACAAGTAATATGAATTAAAGTAGTGGATGATGATGATGAGTCGTATGAAAATATTAATTTATCAAATGCATTAGAAAATCAAGAGGTTAACCTGAATATTGTAGTTGACGATGATGTAGATTTTCAATTAAATCAAAATTATTTTTTCATCGCTTACATATTTTTGGGAGGTTATTGTGCATATTCCACTTTGAAAGAATTAAAATTTATTTTCTGAAAACAAATTTTAACTACTGATGAAAAAATTCACTGTAGGAATGAAATTATTTCCATATTTGATAGGGGTGGACTCATTTACCCAAAAGAAATGATTGTAAATGCTATGATATACAGTATACGTATGTAATCTTAAACAAATTTGTATCATTTCACGAAAGTTGGTTTTTGAGCTTTGAAAATCAAAGAAAATTTTTGACAAATTATACATTTGACAAAACTGTTTGAGGATAGTTTTGTTTTTAATGATCCTTATTGTGAAAAAGGTCATGATACTGAAAATACAATGAGGACGATTTTATAGACTGCATGTAATATATTTCTGAAAAATTTTTATTCAATGAAGAATGATACAAATTATTCTAAAAAGAAAGGGAAACTTGAAACGCTTGAATATGCTAAATAAAAAATTTTTAATTTGTTTATTTAATTATAGTGGTACCTTGGTTAACGACGAGTGGCTGTAAGAAAATTGTCTTGGTTAACGACGCATACTTTGGTTAACGACTCCTGATTATGTGCTTTCCGACAAAACAGCTCTGTAAAACAACTCGTCATCGTATCACGTTATTCGTTAGCTTAGTTGTTAATCATTTTTTTATCACAATTAAATCCGACAACAAATCATTATTAAAATTAATAAAATTATAACTATATAAAAAAATATTTAACTAAATGATAATTAACATATAATAATGAAAACAATTATTAACCTAGATTAAAAATAGACGTGCAACAGTTCACTAGTTTTTAGTTTCTTAAAAATGATTTCTAGACGATTAAAAAGTAGACACGCAATATTTCACTAGTTTTTAGTTTCTTAAAGATAATTTCTAGACGATTATTATTTTAAATTCTGAAACAAAGTCTAATTCAATTGTTTATTTGTGTTATATATTACTTGACAAAAGTCTGATTTTATTGTTTGTTTGTGTTATATATTAATTGACACCTGCAAGTGGTGTGAATTCGTTGTTTATTTGTGATATATATTACTTGACACCTGCGAGTGGTGTGACGTCGTTTGTTTGTGTTATATATTACTTAACATCTGCAAGTGGTGTGACGTCGCAGTTTCGAATTCCATTAAAAGAAAAAAAAACGTCTCCGAGATCCTACAGTTCATATAGACAATAAATCGGCGAATGCGTGTCACTGATTCACCATCAAAAGCAAAATCAAATCTTATCTGTATAATAATCGTTAAATCTATAAGCTGCGTGTTTATGGGTACGTTTGTAAAAAACTCCGAAGTGAGCCCAATTATCCTTCTGGCGATGATTGATAATTAAAAACTGTTTTCACGAACAATTCATTTTATTAATGTTAATTTTTTTGAATCATCAGTTAAAGAGGGCCAATAATTCCTGTGTAATCTAAAATAATTCAGTTGTTATGGTGTATAATTTTCTATTGATATATTGAAAATAAATCAATCATAGAAATCACACTTCCAATTTTTCTATAACAGTATTTTCCACTGAAAATGTTAAATGCAACTGTAAAAATTCAAACATCTCTAAATTTAATTTGTGCTGAACTACTAATACTTATGGGAATGAGCTTTTAAAGTAAGATGATTTATATAATTACAGCATATAAACTTTCTGAACTTTTAAAGTAAGATGATTTATATAATTACAGTATATAATCTTTCAAAATAAGAGAAAGGAACAAAACAAGAGAAAGATAAATAAGAAGAGGATTTCTCATTGCTATCAAAGAGAAAGATAAATAAGAAGAGGAAATCTCATTGCTATCAAAATTAATCCATAAAAATTTTCATTCCCGACAGCTTATTCCAAGAAGGTCTAATACAATACTAGATATGAAATGATAAATAAATTATTCTAAATAATGAAATATTTCTCTCTTTCAAAACTATTATATTGTACATATCATATCTATCAAATACAAAAATAAATTTCAGAAAATTATTTTCACTAAAGGAGATATGAATCATAGAAAAGTTTGAAATAAATTATAAATTATTTTATGAATGGAATTGAAATTGATACACTTGAAAATTTATTTACCAATATATCAACAAATAATAGTGTTTTAAATAATCATGTGAAATGTAATTATAATGGTTGCTATTGTCAAGGAATTATGCCTTATTTATCAACTTATATTAAAATGCAACAAGTTTTACTTCAAATGCTCATAGTATGTCTATTCTGATCCATAAATTTTAATAAATAAAAAGTTTTTTTCCAGCATTTGTATGATCTTTGTGCTCAGATACAATAATTCAGCCCATCAAAATAATTTATATTATTTATTTTTCAAATGGAATTATTATACTGGCATTACACAGGTATACATTTTCAATTTTTATTTAAAATTTTTTTAATCCATTTTCTGTAGAATTAATAATTACAAAATCTTATCGTTAGTAACATCGGAGCAATTGTAATACTGTAATTGGCATTATTTCAAACATATTTGAAGAATCAAAGAAAAAACAGGTACAACTGCAAAATTGTTGACTTTTAAAAATCAGTTAAGGATAACTCTAAGGTGTTTTCATTCTAATTTATCAAAATATAGCGAAATTCCCGCTCAAAACATTTTGAAATATTATGTTTGAGCTATAAGCTTCTATAAGTAACTATATACAACAGATTCGTCTGCTATGACCATAGGTGCGACAATAACGCCGCTCTGGTGATGAAAATCTAGATCTTAACAGTTATTTATTAGTCTTTATTATCGGTTAGGAGTTTGATGACCATATATATTTATAGACCATGGCATTAGTAATTTAAAATCTAGATCTTAACAGTTTTTCCTTTATTATCGGTTAGGAGTTTGATGACCATATATATTTATAGACCATGGCATTAGTAATCTGTATGTGGAAGGGCTTGTTTTGCCCCGCCACGCCACTTAGTACTCTTACTGAGTGGAAAGTGGCGTCATCTGCTGACAAAAAAAATAGTCCTAGCAGTATTCTAATAAAATAGTGTGTGGCGTCATCTGTTGACCAAAAAAATAGTCCTAGCACACGAATTATATATAAAAACTTTCATAAGGATTGGCGCATCTTCCGTTTTCCCATCTAAGAATTTCTTTACTCCATCTCCCTTAAAGGCTTACATAATACTTGAATGCCCATTTTTAAACATTGTTTAATTTTTCAATAATAATGACTCTCATAAATAGATTTCATACTGAAATTCTGAATAAATTCCTACGCTAGCAACTAATCAGTTCACTTATTACTTTAGAGATATACTATGTTTTTTTTTTTTTTTTTTTTTTTTTTTTTTTTTTTTTTTTTTTTTTTTTTTTTTTTTTTTTTTTTTTTTTTTTTTACGCCTCCTTTCCAATCAGGGAGATCACTAAGGTGGAGGGGCCAGTTCCAACCACGGGCTGCACCTACACCCTAAAGGGGAGTCGGATGGTGAAGGACGGGAATCACTGGACCGGGCCCAGTATCCAGAAAAAATCCGAAACCAGACATGGGTCCTCCTGCGTGGCACGCCAACAGCGTTACCACTCGGCCATCCGTTCGCCGATATGCTATGTTTGGTAGCAGCACTTTTAAAGCTGGCAACAGCATGATGGAGTCAACTAGATGGTTGAAGAATGGGTTCCTTTCTGAGAACCTGAGCGTCCCTCTACCAAGAATTGAACCTGGACATTACGAGATAAGAAGTTATTAACTTTACCACGTGGCATCCGGCCCTGCACTATATAATTTTATTGATTTGGAGCAATTAGTAAATTATTCAATTCAAACCTTCAGCCTGTTTATTCACAAAATGTTTTAATTAAATAAACAGCACCAAAATTTTCAGACAAAATAATTCAAGTATGATTAATTCGTTCATCAAATTTCATTAGATATTCAAAGAATTTTAATCGATAATTTTGCGATTTTTAATATAGAAAGTAAAAGATTTCCTATATTGGAAATTGAGGCAGTTTGCCGATTAAGCAGTGTAGTAGATGTATACTAAAAATTTTTATTTCTAGCAATAAAAGCTCTTTATTATCCTCGTAGCATTAATATGATGCATGGCTCACTGATAGAGTAGTTAAATACTGTATTGGAAATCAATATACTCATAATAGAAGATTCCTATTTTATATCATCAAAGGTTCTACACTAATTATTCATTGATTATATTCTAAAATGTAAATTTATTGAAGATCCATTAGGTTAATACGTAATAAGATCATCAAGAAATTCATTTGTGCTGCGAATTAATATGTTACAAGAACCGAAAGCTAGCTTCTAAAATCTTCTCAATGGAGCCAACATATCTTGGGACATTGCATCCCTATATGAATTTCATGCGAATTTTTGGGATATTTATAGTAGAAAAAAAAAAGTTCATTATGGATTAAAATATTAATATTTCAGATATACTTTACTTTGGTTTTTTTGGGTTTGTTCATCTTTCCAGAAGAAATATCGAAGTACTTCGTATCATCCGATATATCATCTTCGTATTGTGGAGTTAAAGAAATTTGGCAGGTGATCGGAACAAATTTTCGCTATTTGTTTATTTTGATTTCAGTTTTGCAAGTTTTACTTTCTTGTACGTATAACAGGCAAGCTGTAGTTTTACTGAAAGCAATTAAGTTCATTGATAAAAATTTCGGATGCACAAGAGAAAGTTACTTCAATATAGTCCGTTTCGAAGATTACGTATTTATTTGTTACAGCTCTGTGAATTTCATATTCTGTTTCGGCATTCCTGCAATTTATATATTTCTTAGAAATTATTACGGATATAACTGTTCTTTTATACAAGAAGTTTTTTGTACGTCCCACAAATAATTTACACCAATTATAATATATAAAATCAATTTCTAATAATCAATACCTGAATTTAGGACAGATCAGAGTTAACTTCCTCACACATCTATTGTAAATATTATAATGTGGAATGAGACTAATAATTTTTTTAAATCATTTATACTTCAGAGTATTAGAATCTTCCTGCGTAAATCCCCTAACAAACAAAAATTGTTTCATAAAAATCCATTCAGCCGTTCTTGGATTATAAGTGAACTCGCGCAGACAAGCATTTCAGATTTATATACGTAAATTATGTATGAAATTTTTTAAAAGTTTTTTTCTGTGGGATTCAATGCACCATTTCTAATCATGCAATGCGCCATTTTTGGCGCAAGCGCCAGAGATTGGCCACCCCTGCTATAGACAATTAAAATCTTTTTATACATATCCCTTTTTTAAACATAAAACTTACTCTTATCAGTTTATTGTCTCTATTGAAATTAAACATATTCACTGATTTGACTGGATGATGATTACTATGAATACATTTAGAGATTTTAAAACCTAACAATTCCACTCCAACATAAATCCCTTTACAGATTCAATGGCAATAATAAACCTCATAAAATAAACATAACACAATTAGTTTGAATATTTTAATGTCATCCTTTAAAACGAATCATTACAGATTTTAATCTATCAATTTCATTTTTTTGAGATCACTGAAAAATCTGTGTTCTTATCATAAACTAAAATTTTTATCATCCTCTTTAATGAACGAATCATTACAGATTTTAATCTATCAATTTCATTTTTTGAGATCACTGAAAAATCTGTGTTCTTATCATAAACTAAAATTTTTATCATCCTCTTTTCCTTAATAATTTTGAATCCACATAAATAAAACTTCATTGGATATTTGACGTTGTTGAATCTATAACGTGATTATGGTCGGCCGGATGGCCGCGTGGTAAAGCTTTGGCTTACCACCCTGGAGGATCCGGGTAAACTTCATTGGATATTTGACGTTGTTGAATCTATATAACGTGATTATGGTCGGCCGGATGGCCGCGTGATAAAGCTTTGGCTTACCACCCTGGAGGATCCGGGTCCCACACCTCCAGTTTTTCAGGAGGGGTCCGGGCCCTGCCCGTTGAACCCCATCCTTCAACCATCCAGTTGACCCCATTACGGGTGTTGGCCAGCCTGTGATGGGCTCTACAAGTGGCCGCCGCCAGATACAGTATATCCCATGAGGATATGGCGGCGTAAACTAATTAACCTAACATAACGTGATTATGAGCGGATCGTGGATTGGCAAAACTATCAATGGAGATCAAGATATTCGGAAAAAAACGTGGGAACCAATAATCGACCTCATGCTTTAAAATACTTTCCATAAATGTGTTTACGAAATAAAATCGAAATTAGTGGATCTACGATAATAAAGTTTGCACATGCGACAATGATATGATTTAACGTACTGACAATACTCATTATTTTGTTGATATTTTCCATAAATGTGTTTACGAAATAAAATCGAAATTAGTGGATCCACGATAATAAATTTTGCACATGCGACAATGATATGATTTAACGTACTGACAATACTCATTATTTTGTTGATCTGTTTGATAGATTTTAAATTCAGTTCCTGCAGGATGAATTTTTAAATAATTTTTATTTTGAACAGATGTCTCGGAAAATTATAATAAATCGATTTTGACGAAAATCTAACAGAATAACTGGTTCTAACATTTCTATTCCGTAATTCCAAGCCGTTAAATGCACTTATGTTCAACGTTATACATTCGTTCACAATTAATCCTTGCGATATAATTACAGTAGTACTATATACAGTAACTTCAATTAGTAGGTATTAAAATCGAACAATATAAAATTCGCTGTTTATAACATCAGTGAGAGCTAACAAGATCGGATAGTACTGTTTTTAGAGAGTTATATACAATTGATTACATTCGTTTTTAAATGTAAATATTGAAGGAATAGCATATAGTGGTGTGATGTGTGGGTCAAGAATCACATCGGCACAAAAATTAGGTTACTATAAACAAATGCTGAGAGTGCAAATTATATCGTTCAATTATACTGAAGTGAAGTGGGAAAAAAAATTGTAAATAAAATATTTTATACCGCTGTTCTTCTATACGTCATATCGAATCCCTTATCACCGCTGATGTGGACTGACTTTTTGATGGATTGTGGAATAGTCCTTTAATAAGGGATTTCGTAACAGATCGTCAGATGTTGCATCGGCCCAATATTTTCCTAAACTAGGTTTACTAGGAACCACCATGAGTTAGATACATTAATGATAAAGTTTGAATAATGGATATTTGTGGACTGGAAGAATGAACAAACTCTTTACGAGAAATGGCGATTCCGAATCCTTTCGATTGGCATAAATTTCGAATGATTTCTTCATGTAATTAAAAAAAAAAAAAAACATAGGCATAAATTGTGCATACAACTTTTGGCATCACGCCATTCAATTTTTAAAAAGGAGTCACAATTTGCAACAAATAAAAATTCAAAACTTTTCTTTGGTGAAATAACATATTATTGTTATTGATTATTGAAACAAAAAAATCTATTTATATTACGGCCCAATTTCAAGTTTCATTTTACATTTAACTTCTTTTGATTTCATTATCAAAAATCCTGATACATGTAAGCAAAAAATCTCGATAATTTCTACTATATATTAATATATATAAATGTAACAAAAGCGAATATTTTTCAAATAACTCATTCGATAGCAGATCAAGATCGTTGCAGCGATAAAAAAAAAGAAATGTTAATTTTGGCGGTCTTTGGGCGGGATTCTTCTGCCTTGTAATGTGTGAACAAGAGAAAAGCACGCGAATTAAATATAAATAAATAAATACGGTTCCTTACTAAAACCATGGTCTATAAATGTATATGGTCGTTCCACTTCGACGCCGTTGCTGTAAGATTTTGAATTAAATGGATTTTGATTGGATTATAAGATTATATTTTTTAAGAAATATAAAATATTTAAACAAAATTTTATTTGATGAAAAAATCATACTTATCTGAACCAGAACTAAATGAAAAATTAATCTGCTTATGTAAACTTTTTTAATTTTTATATCTCTACATTCATGTAATTTTCAAACTGCAATCAAATAATAACTAAATAGCTTTTAGTAATATTATATTAATTTAAATTTAACTAAAATTAATTAATGATTGAATAAATTTGAATTAAGATGGCTTTATCTTTGATTAATAAATTATAAATTTTACTATTTATCTGAAAATTTGTTTCAATCTAAAATAGAATTAAAAATCTTTACAATAACACCTTCACATCTTATCAGCTGGACTACTGACACACCTGGAAAATTTCTTTTTCAGACAACATTGTAAATCTTCTTCAGAATTGAAACAATTTTATTTTTTAGTCTGATATATATATATATATATATATATACATTATTTTGACTACTTTCATTTTAAGTAATATCTTCAGTTATGGAATGGGACTTATTGTTATCATTTATGAAATTTGTAACCAATTAACTAAAGCATACGTTATCGAACTGAAAGATAAATCAGAAAAGGGAATCATCTTGGAGAACAAAAAAATTCTGCATAAATTATCCGCCATTTTGATTTTTATTAAAATCATGGATAAAATATTCGAAGATTTATATACTTTATGTACGATATTAGTGTTGCCAGTTTTAATAATTCTGATTGTATATAATATAATTTCAGTGGCTTTCTCGTTTAACTCTCTTATTTTGATCATTTTCTACTTGCATATGAGTAGTTCTGTATTAATACATTCTTTATATATAGCAAGAATTCCTTCTAACGTAAGTTATAATTAAAACTGTCTAAAACATAAAATATTTATTACGAAAATTACGATTTAAAAAAATATTTTAATTTACTTTTTTATGCAGATGCAACGTTCATTAAGTTTACTATTGGATATGTATTTTCAGAATTTTGGAAATGATGAGACAGTAACGTGAAAATTATTCTAATTTAAATTACCGGGTCATCCCGAAAGTAATGTCGTTTTTAGCATTAAGTTTTGAAAGGAGATAAATGATAAATCACTTGTTGATTTAATCGAATTTAAATCCTTCATTTGAATCAATAATTCTTTTCCAACGATGCGAAAACTTTGAAAATTCATGTTTAGACAAGTTGAGACATGTTATAAAAAGACATTACTTCTGAGATGACCTGATATTAATTTATCTTTTTTTTTAAATAAAATTTGTGCATTTTTTTTATTGGATTTTAATTTCTGTTTTAGTCAGAATTGTTGATACATCTATCCATTAATGATATCGGATTCAGATGGAAGAATTTCATTTTCTTCAATAAGCAAGTAATCTTAAAAGTAAGCCATAAGTTATTATTTATAATTCTTAAACATTTATGTTGAAACTAATAACCGCTTTATTTTAGTTTATTTTTGAAGTTGCGACCCAGATTATTACATTTATTGTTATGAGAATTTCTAGAAGTATGGATTCTCCAGCGTAACCACATCAGATCTAATATAAATAATTCGAAAAACACATCAAAGCTTATTTCACGGATTATAACCTAATCCGTGGCTTATTTACAGTAACTCGATCAGCAATATCCAACTAAAGGTGTGCAATCGATTCCCGCCCACGAAGAGTTCATTTGTGTATTTTTTCATTCAATAAAATTTACTTTTTTTTATCTGAAAATTCGTTTTGATTAATTATAAATCGTATTTAAAATATTCTTATTTCAAACATACACGAGTAAAAAGAAAGATGTGTTTATAGTAAAATATATTTGAGCATAACTGATCGTTCCTAATTAACGAGTTAAGTCAGCTGATATCTCATTAATTAATAACGATTTCTTATATATCATATCATATACATATTAACTTAATAATCAAACGTGGTTGGCTGCCTAGATGTCCCTTTTTCAATTGAACTACTGTACCGATTTCTATAAATAGGGTATCTTTAAAAGTTCTAATTTTTGTATATCTGCGACAGCCAAAAATTATTTGTTGTTATCAATAATTTAAAAATCAAAGAAGATAAATTACATTGAAATTGTAGTTCCTCTAAAAAGACAGAATTTGCAGATGGCGCTGTAATGTAATAATGAATGCCATTTAATGATTCTCTTTTGGATTCCCTACACGAGTTCGGAGGTGTTTTTCGTCGTTATATACAATATTATAAAATTAAATTACAAGATTATATTTCCGTTCATTTATATGAGCGGATAATTTTTAGTTAAATTAAAATATCGTAGAATTATGCTGCAATCTTAAAAGATGTGAAACCCACATATTCAGTTTTTTTTGGGGAATCCAACCGGAGTCGTTGGATCTTTTACCTGTTGCTATCACTTTTGTTATCTGCCCATGATGGGATTGAATAACCTGGCGCTTAGTAACATGCAGTTGGAAAGAAGCTAATATAACAAAGATGATTCAACACTGTAATATAGTGTACACTGGTGATATATTCCGCGTTATACGAGGCATACATTATCATATGATTTATGCAAATTTAATTAAACTTGTCTTTGAGGTTCAGCACTAATCGAATATGGCTAATGAGATGTGCGTTAGTATCGAATATGATTTTATTGTGTGCAGGGTGTTAATTAAAGAAGGTTTCTTTTAATAAAGGAAAAACGAAAACAGATTACAGGTAACTAAATTTTAAAAAATATTATATACAAGTAGACCCCGTATGATACGTACTCCGAAAACGCTGATTCGTATAACCCGACGAAAAAAGTTGTTAAAATTGTCATGAAATTAAATAAACATCATTTAGTTTTTATTACAATCAACGGATATTATAAGTAACGTTAAAAAAAATTGTCTTACGCGTTACACGGGACGTTTATAGCATTGTATGAGTACTAGTCGCAATTTTTTCGTCGCGTTATACGAGAGATTACTATACTATTCTTTTAGTAAAATATTTCTTAACTACTGCATATAATTTTTTTATATAAAAACAATTCGTTCCAAGAGACAGAGGAAGGATGTAACTTCTTGAAACTAAATAATTCCATTATTCATTCAAACCCGGATTGGCCGCGTGGAAACGCTTCGGCTTTCTACTCTGGAGGACCCGGGTTCGAGTAGATGTAACTTCTTGAAACTAAATAATTCCATTATTCATTCAAATCCGGATTGGCCGCGTGGAAACGCTTCTGCTTTCTACTCTGGAATCTCGGGTCCCCTGCTTTAAAATATTTATCATGGAGTCCAGCCCTGGCCCATCGATCTCCGTCCTCCACAATCCGGCTGAGCCCTTGCAGGGGTACATAGCTTGTGGAAGGGCATGTTTCGCTCCCCACTTAATATTCTTCCAGAGTCGGCCGGATTGGCCGCGTGGAAACGCTTCGGCTTTCCACTCTGGAAGACCCGGGTTCGAGTCTCGGGTCCCAACCCTTGAAAATATTTATCATGGGGTCCGGGCCCGGCCCGTCGATCCCCGTCCTCCACAATCCGGCTGACCCCTCCGCAGGGGGTGGGCAGCCTGTGGAAGGGCTTGTTTCGCCCCGCCACTTAGTACTCTTACTGAATGGAAAGTGGCGTCATCTGTTGACAAAAAAAATTTATTCACTCAAATCAAACACATAATAATAGTATTGTTTTAATATAGATATTATATTTTTACCCAATTGGGAAAATTTTGAGATAATTCAGATGTACGAGTTTATTCGAACAACAAATTATTTTTATTCTTCGTGGGCAATTTTTCAATAATAATTTTTACTTCAAGCAATAAAAGCTCTCGATTATCCTTCGTAGCATTAATGTGATGCATGGATCAATATTATTGTAGAAAAAAACTGTATTGAAAATCAATATACTCATCATAACAGATTCCAAAAATTTATTATTTATTGATCACATCATCCTATCATCAAAAATTTATTATTTATTGATCACATCCTAAAAATATAAATTTATTGCAGATCCATTAAGTTAATAGGTAATACTATCTTCAAAAAATTCATATGAGCTGCGAATTAATATGTTACAAGAACCGAAAGCTAGTTTCTAAAATCTTCTCAATGGAGCCAACATATCTTGGAGCATTGCATCCCTATATGAATTTCATGCGAATTCTTGGGATATTCATAGTAGACAGAGTTCGTTATGGATTAAAATATTAATATTTCAGATATTCTTTATTTTGGTATCTTTGGGTTTAATCATCTTTCCCGAAGAAATATCGACATATTTCGTATCTTCGTATTGTGGAGTTAAATAAATTTGGCAGGTGGTCGGAACAAATTTTCGCTATTTGATTATTTTGGTTTCAGTTTTACAAATGTTATTTTCTTATAACTATAACAGGCACGCTATAATTATTCTGAGAGCAATTAAGTTCATTGATAAAAATGTCGGATGCACAAGAGAAAGTTATTTCAATATAGTCCGTTTCGAAGATTACGTATTTATTTATTACAGCTTTTGTAGTTTGTTATTCTGTTTCGGCATTACTGCAATTTATATATTTGTTAGAAATTATTACGGATATAACTGTTCTTTTATACAAGAAGTTTTTTGTACGTCCCACATTATTTTGACTACTTTTATTTTAAGTAATATCTTCAGTTATGGAATGGGACTTTTTGCTATTCTTTCTCATCTTTCTGTCCATCTAACTAAAGCATACGTTTTCGATCTAAAAGACAAATCAGAAAAGGGAATCATCTTGGAGAACAAAACGATTCTGCATAAATTATCCGCCATTTTGATTTTTATTAAAATCATGGATAAAATATTCGAAGATTTATATACGTTGTTTCCGATATTAGCGATGCCGGTTTTAATAATTATGATTGTATATAATCTAATTTCAATGGCTTTCACGTTTTCTTCTCTTATTTTGATTATATTCTATTATTTTTTTTAAGTATTATTGTATTAGTACACTGTTTAAATATAGCAAGAATTCCTTCTAATGTAAGTTATGTTTAACTGTCTAAAACAAAATATTTATTACGAAAAATTACGATTTAAAAAAAGATTTTAATTTACTTTTTTATGCAGATGCAACGTTCATTAAGTTTACTATTGGATGTGTATTTTCAGAATGTCGGAAATGATGAAACAGTTACGTGAAAATTATTCTAATTTAAATTACCGGGTCATCCCGAAAGTAATGTCGTTTTTAGTATTGAGTTTTGAAAGAATATAAAAGATAAATCACTTGCTGATGTAATCAAGTGCATATTTTCCATTTGAATCAATAACTCTCTTCCAGCGCTGTGAAAACTTTAAAAATTCATGTTTAGACAAGTGGAAACATGTTTGAACAAATGCAGTATAAAAAAA
This sequence comes from Olivierus martensii, assembly GCA_000484575.1. Classification (NCBI taxonomy): domain Eukaryota; kingdom Metazoa; phylum Arthropoda; class Arachnida; order Scorpiones; family Buthidae; genus Olivierus; species Olivierus martensii. The sequence continues at coordinate 37,210 of AYEL01086097.1, forward strand.
AGAAACATATGACTTGTGGGATGACCTGATATTAATTTATCTTTTTTAAATAAAATTTATGTATTTTTTATTGCATTTTAATTTCTTTTTTAGTCACAGTTGTTGATACATCTATCCATTAATGATATCGGATTCAGATGGAAGAATTTCATTTTCTTCAATAAGGAAGTGATCTTAAAAGTAAGCCATAAGTTATTATTATTTATAATTCTTAAACTTTTATGTTGAAGCTAATTACCGCTTTAATTTAGTTTGTTTATGAAGTTGCGACCCAGATTATTACATTTATTGTTATGAGAATTTCTAGAAGTATGGATTCTCCATTCTAACTACATCAGCTGTAATGTAAATAATTCGAAAATTGACACATCAAAGCAAAATTACAGTAATTCAATCAGCGATATCCAACTGAAGGCATGCAGTCAATTCTCGCCATGAAGAGTTCAGATGTATATTTTCACTTTATTCACTTTCTTTAATTTGAAAATTCTTTTTTTTTTTTAAATTATAGATCACTTAGAAATATTCTTATATCAAATATACGCGAGTAACAAAAAAGATGAATTTAAGGTATATTTGAGAAGTGTTCAAACAAATCGTTCCTTATATAAGTCGGCTGGTATCTCACTAATTTCTCATATATTATGCTAAAACATCGTGCTGTGTAATCGAGCTATGTTGGAGATGTGGAATCCACATCTCCAGTTTTTTTGGGGAATCCAGACACGGAGTCGTTGGATCCTTCACCTGTTACCAATCATTCGAATGGGCTGCCCATGATGAGATTGAAATAACCTGGCGCCTAGTAACCTCCGGTTGGAAAGAAGCATAATGCAACAATGATGATGCATCACTATGGTTATAGATCATATACAGGTAGGCCTCGATTAGTGCGATTTCGAATAATGCGATTTCAATTAGTGCCACTTATAAAACTGATACCGTTTTTCAGTTAGTGGGAGCAAATATTCGATTAATGCGAGTTGTAAGCATAGACCATGGTGGAAATATACAAGATGTGCTATTGTGCATCCTGTGACGTCACTGACACAGTGACGTCAGACTCGGAGCAGAGAATAATATAGCCACATTATAAATACATATATTTTGCAATCATATACAGGTAGGCCTCGATTAGTGCGATTTCAATTAGTGCGACTTATAAAATTGATACCGTTAGTGCGAGCAAATATTCGATTAATGCGAGTTGTAAGCATAGACCATGGTGGAAATATACAAGATGTGCTATTGTGCATCCTGTGACGTGTCAGTGACGTCAGACTCGGAGCAGAGAATAATATAGCCACATTATAAATACATATATTTTGCAACTTAGATATTTAAATACATTGCTTTATAGCTATACTTATAAACTAATTGTGTTCTATTTGATTCTGTATTAAATATAATATATTGTAAAGCTTTTCAGTATAATATATTTTTCTGTTGTAGCGTCAATTTAAGCCATTATATTTTGAAAATCACTTTAGATGTATTTTTTCTAGTTTTCCAAACATTTACTGTTGGTTGGTTGGTTGCGTGCGGTTTTATAGACCAAGCTGCGCCAAGACGATTTGTAAAAGGGCTATGAGATAAAATAGACATAACCATAAAATAACAGACAACAGTAAAAGTAGTGTAAATAGCTATAAAAAAAGAAAAATGGCAAAATGAAAACAAGACCGAATTAAAAATAAATAAGAAAAAGATAACAGTAAATACAAAAACTGTGTAAAAAATTCAAAAATAAGTTAACCAAACATTTACTGAATCTGTCAAAATGCAATTTATCAAAATTATATATAGTATTAAAATTTCTTTAAAACTGACTTAACAATAGTGTTAATTGATATGAATAAATACCGATACAATATATTTATTATTGAAATCTAAGATTACTTTTATAAACCTCTCTTATATATGATTATAAGAAGCAAAACCTTCTTAAATCACTTTTTACTTGCCTATTATCTTATTTTATAGAATCAAACAAAACATTTTTAATTTAAAATATAATTTATGTATATTCTGAGAATAATGATGAAAAGAAGCTGCTAATTTTTAGAACATAATTTATTAACTTTCATTATTCAATATAATGATAGTTTTTATAGGCGAGATTTTGTTTTTCGAATAATTATGAATTCAAAATTTTTAATTTCCATTATTTTTAGAACACAAATTTTTTTACAGTTTGGGAAGAATTGTCTTGCTTCATTTTCCAATCGGTTTTTCTTAATATGTAAATTTTTTTTTATTTATTGAATATATTTATTGCAAATTTTATTCAATATATAAATTTAATCATCTAAATATATTGAATTGTGAAGTTTAATTTAATCATACATTTTCATTTATGTAAATTTTTTATCTGTAGAGAATAATGATGAAATATTCCTTTAGTCTGAACACGTCTTTCCTTCGACAAGCATTTATCCATTGCTTTGCAAAATTTCGTTTTTAGGAAAAACCAAAATATTTAATTTCGATTCCTTTAGTTTTCCTTGAATAAATATTGCATTCAAAAACTGCACAACTTGGCATTTTAGTTTAAATTTTTATACACATAGCATTCAATATGCACTACCAACTAGACTACCAACGCTTTTCTGCTCCACGGCCCTCTGAATAGGGCCGTGGTTCTTCACGTCGAAACGTGAGTTAAGGAAAGATTCTATAATAACGTCATTCGTTTGCGTTCTACACGTCGAAAATGGCAAATTCGACGCTTAGGCAGGAAGATTCACGTTGGTGATTACCTATATTTATAGTGACTAAACGACTAAATATAATGTTATATATTTTTGTATGCACATTCCTTAGACTTGTATCTATATTAGGATAATTAAATTTTGTGTTAAAAACGGTTAAAAATCCTAAGTTGAAGAGTTACTTTTATACCATATTTTTAGGCGTGATTACTGGATACCTCACACTGAGTGGAAAAGCTTTGTTTTATTTTTATTTAATCTAAATATTTTTTCTAGTTCGAAGTGATTTTGAAAAACAAAATCGAATCAACCAGCCACGGATTCGGATGTTCGTGTTCTACGCAAGCGTATTAAACGAATATGATGTCGTATACATGTGACGCTATTTGGGGAAGTTAACGGAAGTAACGATTTGCTGAAGCAGATTTCTTCTACAAACGCACGCGTGGAACGTAAACTCAATGATGTCATTTTTCTTTGCGTTTACGTTCACGTCAACATCTTGCTGAAGCCCTCTAATATACATTAGGATACTTCCGTCCGTTTAGCCGCATATTTTTACATCTGCCTTTTCGCCAATGACGATCATATTGCATCTCTTTTGAATCCAGAATATTTTAAAATCCTACGCTTATCCATCTCCGAAAGTAAAAAAAAATTAGAAAAACACATCTTTTAAAAATATTCATAATATAGTTTCATGTGCACCTAAAACCTTTCTACATAAAAACAGCGTTATAGGAACATACTACTTTCGTGTTCTTGAGAACTGTCGGTAAAAAAGTTTGAGAAAAAAGTTTTTAAAATACACGATATATATTTTATTTAATTTAGTGGTGTCTAAGATGTCTTCTTTATTTTTCCCTTTCTCCTTTCAGCACGCGCGCGCGCGCACACACACACACACACACACACACACACACACACACACACACACACACACACACACACACACACACACTATTTGAATAAATTCCCTTGATGCTTATATTGTAAAGTCTAAGATGTCTTCTTTATTTTTCCCTTTCTCCTTTCAGCACACACACACACACAAACACACAAACACACACACAAACACAAAAACAATGAAAGATTATAGAGGGCTTACTCATTGGTTTAACCTTATTGAAGAATAAAAAATGAAGTGACTATAATGGTGGGATAGGTCACTGGAGGTAGAGAAGAGGTAATAAGAGCCCAATTTGGCTAATGGGCATCAGTGTAAGTTTATTTGAGATTCTAAATTATAAAACAATCGCAGACACACAAGTCTGAAAAGAGACTTTTCATGATAGATAATGATAATTAAAAAAAGTTACATTGTGATATTAAGATAAGTGCACAAATGATTCTTAGCTGGTAGAACTGTTTTGAGTGTGTTGGTTTCACAAAGATAGTTTTTGAAGGTTTTGAACATTGTACTGTTTAAAAGTTGTGGTTTATTGCATGGCCACTTGAAAGAGTTGAGTAGGGCAGTTCTTTCCAGTTTGCTGCGCTGATTATTGTTATATTCATAGATGTAGTGTGTCCATCACAATCACAGCTACTATAGTTTGAGAGATGAAATCAGTGGAGATATTGTCTCAGGTTTCCATGAACAATGAGGACTTGGATCATGTAAACATTAATTTCAAAATGTTTGAGAGAATATCTGTAGGAGATGGAAGAGATGAAAGACTAGGTGAGTTTCTCCATGTTGGAGTCCTCCCCAATCTCTTTGCCAAGAATGATGGAGTTCAAGGAAAGTGACTTTGTGTACGATGTTTCTAGAAATATTATTGTAGGAGGGCTAAAGCTGTGAAGTGGCAGCCAACTTATCAAGGTTGGTACCATCAATAGTGGAGTGGGCCTTCACCCAGCAGATGGAAATGTCTAGAGTTCCTTTGAGGTTAAAATCTATCTTCTCTCTATTTTCATTTTAAAGAGAGAGGAAACTATCATATTGTACAATTTGTGTGTGTGTAGGTGTGTGTGTGTGTGTGTGTGTGTGTGTGTGTGTGGTGTGTGTGTGTTCTTATTAATGTGTAGAGACATAATTGTCATCAATATGTCTTTGGAATAGTGTATGTGTGACGTGTGTGTGTGTACGTGTGTACGTGTGTGTGTGTGTGTGTGTGTGTGTGTGTGTACGTGTGTGTGTGTGTGTACGTGTGTGTGTACTTTTCTGTTATCTGGGCGCAATTGTCGATTCGTATGTGTGTGTGTGTGTGTGTGTGTGGTGTGTGTGTGTATTTGTGTGTGTGTGTATTTGTGTGTGGTGTGTGTGTATTTGTGTGTGGTGTGTGTGTGTGTGTATTTGTGTGTGGTGTGTGTGTGTGTGTGTATTTGTGTGTGGTGTGTGTGTGTGTGTATTTGTGTGTGGTGTGTGTGTGTGTGTATTTGTGTGTGTGTGTGTGTGTGTGTGTGTATTTGTGTGTGTGTGTGTGTGTGTGTGTGTATTTGTGTGTGTGTGTGTGTGTGTGTGTGTATTTGTGTGTGTGTGTGTGTGTGTGTGTGTATTTGTGTGTGTGTGTGTGTGTGTGTGTGTATTTGTGTGTGTGTGTGTGTGTGTGTGTGTATTTGTGTGTGTGTGTGTGTGTTTGGTGTGTGTGTGTGTGTATATTTGTGTGTGGTGTGTGTGTGTGTGTGTGTGTGTGTGTGTGTGTGTATATTTGTGTTTGTGTGTGTGTGTGTGTGTTTGTGTTTAAAAATGATCTGTATTTTTCAATAGATTGAGAAATGATAAAAATATACAAAAATTAAAAGTGACAATGCCTTTTGCTAGAAGAGACTATGGATATAATTCAGATATTAAATGGAAAAATGAGATGATAGGCTGGTCCCTAGCTCACTGGAAGCAAAGGCAGTAGAAATTTTAGAAATAGAACAAAGGAGTGAATCCCAAATGTAATTAAAGACAACCTTTTGAAAGATCTATAAGCATCATGGTTATAATATGTACAACATAAATAGCCAGTACAGAAAATTATAGAAGTTACTTTCAGTTATATTATATTCAATTTTAATTATGATGTCTGCTTTATCAATTATGTTCTGTAACTCTTATATTCTATATCTATTGATATTATTGTTTTTATAGTCTAAAGACTGAATAATATAGCTCTGTCTTGCATATTTTAACATTCTTTTTATATTTCTTTAGGAAAAGTGTTCATAACTTCTGCTATACTGGAAGATAACAAAAACAAACGAATATAGCACTATTTAGCAGAGCAAACAAGAATTAAATGGTAATGTTTTCAATCCGTTCTAGGACCATCTTCAGCCATTAGACTTTAAAACCATAGATAAATAAACATGCGTCATGTGATATGAGCATTAAGCCATTTCCAGGCAGAGGAGAGTGCTTCCGGTTCCTGCATGTTGACGATAATTTCGGATTTTTCTTGGTGTTGAATTTGTAGAGCTTCGGCAAAATAACCTTCATCGCAGTGATTGATGTGTTGTATAATTTTGGCGTCATGCCAACAGATGTTTATGTTATGTTCTAAAGCACGTATAGATAAAACTGTGGTGTTTGCGCCTTTTAACGCCGCGGTGATTGACGTGTTGTATAATTTTGGCCTCATGCCAACGGATGTTTATGTTATGTTCTAAAGCACGTATAGATAAAACTGTGGTGTTTGCGCCTTTTAATATACTGTTTTTATGTTCCTTTAACCTTTGGGATAAGTTACGACTAGTGAAGCCGATGTAGTTTTCATTTGTATTGAGATCGATGTTACGGAACAGAATGATGTAGATGCTGGGATTTCTTAGAGGGTTGATGGAGTGCTTATCGTTGTGTAGGAGATTATAGAAATTTTAATAATATTTTTAGACTATTTTAAAGTTAGTAATGCTTTCCATGTCAGGTTTAAGCTTCATTAGTGGAGGAAAAAATATTATTAAAATTTCTATAGACTATTTTAAAGTTAGTAATGCTTTCCATGTCAGGTTTAAGCTTCATTAGTGGAGGAGCTTGATGCCAGGCACGGTATACAGAAAACTGTGTTGGTTGTACAGCGGAGGAAATCTTGTGCTGAGAATTTTTAACTTGATCCAGGATATTATTAAGAAAAAAGTTGTTGTAGCCATGCATCCTACCCTGTTAAAAAATAGTGTTGATCTTGGCGAATCTGTCGTTATAGTGGTTGCAATGAGTGAAGGAGCATTTAAGGAGGGTTCTAAAGGCGGCAGCTTTGACAGATAAGTTGTCAGACAAAGATTTAGGGATAAATAAGTGAAGGAGCATTTAAAGAGGGTTCTAAAGGCGGCAGCTTTGACGGATAAGTTGTCAGATGAAGATTTAGGGATAAATATAGGAACGTATGTAGGTTTTCTATAGATGGAAGTTCTATATTCAGAGTTATCGATAGTGATGTTGATGTCTAAAAAGTGGATGTTGGTTACGCTGTCTTGTTCAAGTTGCAGGCTTAGGCCTAATGTCGGATCGGTCATCACAGTTATAAATTCATTAATGTCTACGTTATCCTGCCATGCGATAAAAATGTTGTCAACATACCTTTTATAGATTTTAATAAGTAGACAGAATCTGGTTATTACTATTTCCTCTTTAAACCAAACTACTAGTTCAGCTAGGACACCTGCCATGGGACTGCCCATCGGCACACCTTTATTTTGCTTGTAGAATTATCTTTATAGGAGAAGTAGGAATGGTGGCAGATTAAAATACAGATTTCTCAAAAGCAAGAGGCATGTTTATCACTTTCGGGAGAGTGAGTAAGTAACAGTTTATAAAGTTGTATACAGGCTGGTTCGATGATAATTGATGGATATAGGGAGGAAAAATCGAGAACAGTTAAGCGTTCATCGGGAAATGGTCCTGTTGCAAGCAGATCATCCAAAAATGATTCGGCAGACATAGTTTTGTATGGATAATTATCTAGTTTGGCTCTATACCATTTAGCAAGGGCTTTTTCAAGTAGGAAAGTAGGGGATCTGAATTTTTTTAAAATTGGTCTTGCTTCAATAGGATTTTCATGGAGTTTAATATAGGTAAAGAGACGAGGGCAGGCAGGTGCATCCACAATAATATGTTTTAAGAATTTAGGAAGGTCTTTATGATTGGCAAGTCTTCTGACTTTTTGTTGAAGCTCATCAGTAGGATCCTCTTTTAGAAGTATATGCATTATCTCTTTTAAAAGTATGTCTTTTAGAATTATATTAACGTCCACTTTTTAGACATCAACATCACTATCGATAACTCTGAATATAGAACTTCCGTCTTAAGATTTAGGGATAAATATAGGAACGTATGTAGGTTTTCTATAGACGGAAGTTCTATATTCAGAGTTATCGAAAGTTTAACATTGAGCTTTGCTACTGTATGTATTATACTCTGATTATAGTCCTCTATCAATCTCATATTTATTAGCATTCATGGAGTACTTTCAATTTAAAGAAGTCATCTTCAACATATAAAAATTATGTTGAATATGACTTCTTTAAGTCGAAAGTACTCCATGAATGCTAATAAATTTGTTTTTTCCACTTGAAATGCTAATGCTTGTCATTTTATATATATTTATACTATAAGTGGAAGTATATATGCAATATATTATTTACCTGTATGAAGTTATATTTGCTTATACTCTATGTAGTTATTTTAATCTAAAAAATATTTATTTATAGAGATTTGTTGGATTTGAGAATTTTCTTAGAAGTACTTATATTTTTCAAAAAAAAAAAAATTTTGGTAAAAAATGAATGTTTTTATAGAATATTTGTTTTTTTGATTTTATAGATATTTTACTGGAATAATTCCATTATGCATTTTATAAGGATAATGTTTATTTTGTGTTGAGAGTATTCTACATATATAATTAATATATGATATACACTTTTATAATATATGAATCATGTCTTTTGAATGATGTAAAACTTTCAGTTCACACTTAACATTTTATATTTGAACCTTATGTTCTGAACTAAGCAGGATAGAATCTGAAGAACTTTAAAAAGCAAATATTATAAGATAGTGCTTAATTTAAATATTACTAAAATAATATATTAATTACAGTTAATTAATGGAGAATACATTGGTGCATTGGCAATGAGTGAACCTGGTTCTGGTTCAGATGTTGTTTCAATGAAGACAAAGGCAGAGAAAAAGGGTAACTTAATATTTCTCTTCATGAATTAAATTAATTTAAAATAATATATCATTATTATTAAATTAAATTAAAAAATATTATTTTTAAGTGTACTTATTGTTGGCTTCTTTTCTATACATTGAGTTTCAAATATTTGTGTTTTATGCCCTTGAGACTTTAATAAAGCAATTTTATTTACTATCACCCAGTTGATAATTTTATAATCATACATATGTTTTTACATTCTTCAAGATATTCAATCTGACAAGTGAGTTTAATATACAGGGTGTTCTGTTGAAGCAGTGACAAACTCAGAGGAGTGATAGTAGGCATCAAGAGAAACCAAAATTGCCATGGAACATGCTATCACAAATCAAGTTTAGTTGGCGAAAATCGTGAAAACATTTATGCAAGGACTGACAACCAGTAGGGATAACAAATAGTACAATAATAATTACAAAAAATATTTATTTGACAGCATGTTTACAATATAGTCTATGGTGCAGAGTACAATGCCGGAAAGAGGATGATGAAAAATTATTACAGGAGTTGTTCGAATTGACAACTGCAGAGGTCATTGTACAGGCATAAGTATTTTTATGATTTTCGCTGACTAAATATAGTTTGGATAACATGTTCCATGTCAATTTTGATTCCTCTTGATGACTACTATTGCTCCTCTGAGTTTGCTGCCTCTTTAACAGAGCACCTTGTATAAAATACCTTATTGTAAAAAAAGCAAGTTAGAATTTCATTAGAATTATGCAGTATAATATAAAAATTGTTTTATGGCATCATTTCTTATAGCTATCAGAATTGTTTTATGGATTATATTTTTTTCATATTAATAAAGAAAAATATAATCTATAATATTATACTAACAATTAACAAATTATAGAATTTCTTAAAATATTTGTTAAACCTATGAAGCATACTAAATAAAATTATACAGTAAACTTTCTGAAATCCAGAACCTTTTGAGGCTGGAGAAATGCTGGATTTTAAAATATACCAGATTCTGAAAATACACAATCACATGACATTAGCAAAAATGCAAATGTAAGCATACATAACTCAATGGATGAGATAAAAATTTTAGGTTCTTTTTCAATTTATTAATTTATATCTTATTATTTATTAAATATATTTTATTACTTCATAGCATATATGAGTGCAGTTCTTCAGATTCTCTCTAAAAACAATAAAATTTTCTATCATAAAATCATTACAGTATTCTATGACTTCAAAACAAATTGAGCAGAATTAGAGAAAGTCTAAACCTAAGATTTGATTTAAATACAATAGAATCTCAATTAATTGAATTTTATTTAATAGAAGTGAATTTTCATTTCCTTGTATTGATTTTTTTTTGAATTTTGTAGTTTTTATAATAAAATAGTTGTAAATAAAGTTAAGTGTTTTAAATTAAACAATAAAACACTTAATTTTATTTACAACTGCTTTATTACAAAAATTAAAGAAATAAACCATGAGGTAAATGAAGATTCACTTTTAAATTATAATCAATAAATCTAGCTTTAAAACAATGTACATTGTCACTTGAATATATTCAAATTCAATTTATTTAATAATAACACAGGTCTACAAAATTGAAGATCATAAAACTTTTTTAAAAAGGTATACTGGTTTTATAAGAATTTGGGATTCTAAATGCAAAATTACCTCAGATTTGTTCCATGATGTAGTTTTTTTTTACAATTTGCTTTGATAATTTTGTTATATGTGACTGAATGAAATTAGTAGTGAAAAATTATTACATAAAATCTATTTTATAATCAGTTCTCAATATTTACAAAAACTATTAAACTTGTTTATTAACATCATAACCTTAGTCAAAAGTTTTAATAATTCCTTTTTCTTTTGCCAGTGAAGTTATGTTTGATGCTTTTATTTTTGTGTACTATTATTGGATTTTCATGATGCAGCCTCCTGCAATAATCCTACATCATATTAACATTGGTGTATCTTTTGATTATTTCCTTTATATCTTGATGGAAACTTTCTTCCTATTCCTCATTTACTCCACCTAAATTTTCTGGGAAAAAGTTCACATGCACATTCAAGAAATGAATTTTAATGCTCATTGAGCATCCTAAAGCTTGAATTTTTCCAGCATATTTTCAAAAATGAATCCTTATTATTTCCAAGGAATTTAGTAGCTACACTTTTAAACAAACTCCTAAGTCTTTTTTTCAACTTCAGTCATCATAGACAAGAAGTTTTTTCAATCTGACAGCAGTCTTCTGTCTGGGCCAATAAAAATATTTTCTATTAATATTGCTTCTGATAAGCTATGGAACTTCTTGCAGAGATACATAAAGCATTCTTTGCTTTTTTGTTATATCTTAATAATCTATTTCATAAGATCCAGTTTTATATAGAGATGAAGCAGTATTTTCTTTGAGTTGACAAGATTTTTATGTAAAATATTCTAACTTCCAAATTCTAGAGATCTTTCCAGCAAATAATTTAACTCCCAGTGTTGTTCTTATATTATTACAATCAAAAGATATGCACCACATCCAATGATTTTATATTGGGTAGGAACTAATTTAAAATTCTTAGATAAATTGACTTTTTCCTTGCAATAATATCGAGTTAATTTGCTAATCAGTAAATAGAAGCAATGATTGCATCAGTATTAGTTTTATAATTTGTGTATACTTACAGAGAATGTCAATGGAATTATAGTTTTATTTATATTCATTTAAAATGTTATGATGCAATACTTATGTATTAATAATAATTGTCTTTACTTATACCTTAAAAAATGTTTTAGGTGATTATTATATATTAAATGGAACAAAATTTTGGATAACAAATGGACCAAATGCAGATGTTTTATTTGTTTATGCTAGAACAAAACAAGATGGTGAACCACAGCATGGAATCAGTGCCTTTCTGATTGAAAAAGTAACAAAATATATTCATTATTTTCTATAAATATAGTCTAATCCTTTTTATAAGAAAATAAATTTATCATTAGGGAAAAATATTTATTACTAACTATCAATATATGCATAATAATGTTTTTTGTTTGTTGTCCTCTTCAGCCTTAAAAGGGCTGAAAATATTATTGCAAATGTATTAATAAATATTTTTGTCTGTTGATATTATTTATTTTCCTGTAATAAAAATGTATTTTTATAAATTATATTGCTAAAAATTAAACCCAATATTTCCTGATTTATTTTTATTCCTCCTTTCTTATTTTTTGTTATTATTATGTGTATTTTATTTAGTTTAAGAGTTAATGTATGTTTCACATTTTCTGTCTCAGGTAATTGGAAATTTAACTTTAAAATAGAATTGCTATCTTCTCTACAAATTCATTTGTTACATGATGCCATCTATTTTAAATTAATATCATGATTTGAGAATTATATGTCTGTGTTATAGGAGGGATACCTGTATTTTGGTTATATAAATTTTATTCTAAACTTTCTAATATATCTCATTTTTGAAATAAAGGATGAAATGGATGAGCTGTTACACGCTATAAATATATATTTGATTATTGTATTCTTATATGAAACTGAAGATGGATGAAAGTACCCTTTTTTAATAAATTTTTGTTCTCTAAAGTTGGTCCTAATAAGCAAGTTTTTTATTCTACATGTGGGACCTTGTTTACTTTGTATATTAATAAGCTTTATATTGGTATGTAAATACATATTAAACATGAACAATATAACATGCATGTGACTAAACATTACTAATACAATAGTGTGCTGATTATTCAAACTAGTTGGGACAAAGTGATGCAACTCAAAGTCCAAAAGCTTTTTGACAACATTTTCAGTATATTTTTTATCTGGTTCATCATTATCTAGCCAAATAATATATTTACTTTTGGCTTAATTAATTAAATATACATGAGAATATCTAGTTTATTAAAAAAATGTAATTAAGCTTACAATTAAATTTTAGTACAGTCATACCCTGCCTTGTGTCATTAATTTGTTCCAAGACTCTCAACTTACCAAAGAATGACTTAAATTAAATAAACCTTTAAAAACATAATGTTATCTTCTATAAACCTGTTTAAATAACATTTTTAAGCTTTTAGATAATTTTATAAATTATTTTGCATATTTTAACACTAATTTCTATGTGATTTTTCCCTTTTTATTGGTTTTTAGATGATTTTTTTTTTGTTTTAATTTTTAATGAGTTTTTTGTATGTTTGCTGACTGACATAACATAAACTTGCATAAAATGACATTAAGGCTGAGTTTTACAGGCATAAATTGCCATATTAATACATTAATGTAAATGTATCACACACAAAATATCAGGTGCCCTGATGTTTAAACTGAAAGCATATGACATAACATAAATAAATGATGTTGTTTAGCTATTGGTTAATTGTAATGTCATTTGAAGTTAGATGATTCAGTATGGAGAGTGAAACTCAAGAACTCTTTTATTTATCAATGGCTTCATTCATAAAATTATTGATTGTCACAGTTTTACAGTCACAAAATTCAAAATCCAAAAGAACTGTATGAATGATGATGATATTTCATTTCGTAGAACAATAGTTCAGCAATCAGCTGCAACAACCTGTTTGTCCCTGATTGGACATATAGTCCAATTTTACTCTTATACAGGTTTAATTTACTCTTGTGTAAATATGTTTAATTTTTTTACATTTTAATGTTGTTTAAAATTTAAATTTTAAAAACATTCTATTCTTTGTTTAACCTGAAGAGGGCTACAAGCTGAAAACATTGCTCAATTTTATTAAAAGTTTCTTACTACTAAAAGTGCTTATTTATTAAGGTTTAATTGTGTTTATGTAGTAGAACTAGTTTATAGTTAACTATGTCTAGCTCTTATCAATCATATTGATATTGAATATATTTGAAAGTTCTTTAACATGCACTGATGATGACTCAAAAAAAGATGAAATGTTCCATATTATTAAGTAATTTTTCTACTAAGTAAAGTACTTAATTCTTGACAATTTTTCTGTACAGATTTTTATAATTTACCTTGGATACATTTTTTTATTTAAAATGTACATCCGTTTTTTGATTTAGTGTTTTAACTTATTGTTCTAAGCATTTGTCTGTAACATCTAAAGTATTCAATTCAAAGTATTCTTCAGATTTTTGTTCATTTTCTTTTGTATCTAAACTTAATATTCTTTTAAATTATGATCAGTTTTGGTTTTTCCAAAATATTTATTGAAATATTTCTATAATATATATAACTTATTAAATCATAAGTGATATATCTATTTATAATTTTTAATGTTCAAAAATAAAAATTAACTCTGCCAAATTAGTTGATTATAAAGATTGCAGTAGTAATTATTGATACAACTTCTATTTGAACAGAATACAAAACAAGAGTAGAATATAAATTTAATTTCTATAATAAATTTTATGCTCTTTTACTTTTTAAATTTTTTATTGTTAAACAAAAATCTTAAAATGAAATTTATCTTAAATATGTATTGAAATATAGGTTTCTCCTAATAAAATACTTTTTATGAAGCCCTTTTAACAGTTTAGAATATCTTTTTATTCAAGGTTATTTTTTCAGTTTTTCAATGTTGAGGTTTCAATTCTTTTATTCTTATAGGTTTCTACTATAAAAATAAAAATTTGCAATAATATTATCTTTAAAACAGCAAAAGTAAATAGTAATTATAATCTTTAATAATACTATATCAATTTAATAGGTAATCATTCTTATAATTATATAAACAATTCAAAAATAAAATGCATATCATATAAAACAAATATGTTAGTTTTAAAATTAAATTTTTGTGAAGAAATTCTTAAATGAATGGTCTACAATAACATTTTTATTGTCTTTTTTATTTAAATCAATAAGCAATTACAAATGTAATATTAATTTTATGATGAATGGAAAATAATTTTATTATTTTTAAAAGGATATGCCTGGATTTAGCATTGGACAGAAATTAGATAAACTTGGTATGCGTGGATCTCCAACTGCAGAACTTATTTTTGAGAATTGTAAAGTACCAGGTAAATATTGATTTTGAAATTAATATGAAAATAATGACTCTAGTACCTAATTTATATTCAAATATATTGAATTATATGTGATAAAAATTAAATAATTAAAATAATAGTAATGGTTAGATTTATATAATATACTGATTATAATACAGTGGGTGATCGGTTAACAAACAGTTCGGATAACGAACACTTTTTGAAAGATAACGCTCATATCACATGACGCATGTTTATTTATCTGTGGTTTTAACGTCTAATGGCTGAATACGGTCCTAGAACGGATCAAAAACGTTACTGTTTAATTCTTGTTTGATCTGCTAAATAGTGCTACATTCATTTGATTTTGTTATATTTCTTTAATTATGATAATTTTTACCAGCACAAACAGTAATTTTTGAATTTGTATTTGAGATGTTAAGACATGATAAATGTGAAAAATAGATTCTTTATTCTAAAAGATGATGATGATAATGATAAGTGCTTCTAAATCAAAAACATCCCTTTCGTTAAAATATTGTAATTAAGATGATTTTTTATAACAAAACTTCTGTTGGTATTATATTCCTTAGCCAAATAATTCATCTATATAACTTTAAAAATATTTTTCATTTTTTAAAAATGTGATTCATATGTGATTTTTGTGATTTAATTTTTAATTATTGATGATTGATTTATCATATATCTATTATAATATAAGTTTTGTTGATGGTAATTATATTTTTTATATGTTGGAAAAATTTTTAAATACAGGAAAATGATAAATCAAATGCATTTCGTCCACAAAGATCAAGCGTTACATCTGGAAATTCCTTTCTTTCAGAAAACGATGAAGGTATGTCTAAATAAAGTATTTATTTAATCAAATATTCCAACACACCATGAGTCTCTATTGGAAATAATTTTAGAATTGACTATAATAATTTAATTTGTACATCAATATCTCTCTTTATTAATTGAGTGATTAATTTTGGCTAATTATTTGAAATAAAAATTTACCATAATTCTGTATTGAACTGGAAACTTTGGGATAATTTCCATATGTCTTACCAGTTAAACTACAGTAGCATTGGACAGACTTATGTTTTGAGTAATTTATATATCAATCATTTAATAATCAGATTGAATTAATAACCATTGCTTTTGCTGGATTAAACTAACTTATGTAGCCCTTAGGGCAAAGCCAGATAGACATAAAACTGGCTTTGTTCAATATTAAACATAACAATTAAGTTTGAACTGATAAAACATTAGAATAATAATATAAATTTTCTGATCTGATTTCTGTGCAGTCATTCAAAAATAAAGGGCATAATAAGTTCAGAAATTAGATTATTAGTTCCTTCTGGGACTGCTTGTCTACTTTATGAAGCAACTTTAATTATAGAACTAAAGTAAATTAAACTATTGTAAAATTAACACTAAAACTATTATAAAACTAAAGTACTTTAATTTTATAATAGTTTCAGTATGATCTAAGTGTTCTTAATTTCTAATAATATAAATTTTGCAAATTAACTATTTGAAAATCAGATAAATAACAGTCTCCTGTATATTGCCATAATGAAAATGTTTTAGTTGTAGATATGAAATATTAGCAATAATATAAGATTGAATTTTATGCAATTTATGAATAACTGTTGACACTATTAAAAATAGATAATGAAAAAGTAATTATAATACTGAAGTTTTGTTTTCCTTTTGAAGAACAGTTGTCAGAATCTCCAGCTTATCCTTCAGAAAATAAAATTGAAAATAACTCTTCTATACAGGAAGAATTGATAAAGGTTAGTGAGTTTTTGTTTTAATCTATGTTTTTATATAAATTCCATAGTATGGATGATCCCAGTATTAGAGATAACTTGTAAATTATTCTTTCAATGGGGGAGACAATGAAGACTGAGTACTTCAGTTTAAAAGATGTTTAATGTAGCTTTCATTAATTATACCAAGAAATATTTTGTCATCATAATAATGATCATCATATATTTGTTGTCATAATAATTATCATCATTATTATGACAAAATATATGCATTATTTTGACATAATAATAACAAAATCATAAACCTAATCTTAATTTTTTAATTCAAGCTTGTCTGTTTTAATCTGATTCTAGTATCCATAATAATCTATTTTAATATCTTTTATAATTGTATTATATCATCATTACTTAGAGTTATATCTCCTTTATTTTTATTTTCCTGAAATTAAAAATTTCTTTGGTCTGGAGTTGAATCAAAATCTTTGGGTATCATCCTGACACCTTAACCAGTTAGACATTGGCATTTCCAATTTCAATGCGTTACCAAGATATTGGCAGATTTCCAATTTTGTGATGCATATAATCTAAGTAATTTAGGAATTATCAGACCAAGCTGATATCAATACTTCCAAATGGGCTAAACATAGCCACAAGCTCTCGTGGCAAATTCAAACAGACAGACTTGATTTGGCTCAAGTCAGATAATAAATCATAATTGAACCTAAGTAGGGGATTTGGGATTTTTATCCAAATATTTCTAATTCAGCCAAATTATATCCCAAATGAGCTATTTTAGAATTAAACTGTCAAATTAATAATTGTTTAATAATTATACAAAGTGCCACCATCTGTTGAATTAATGATTAATTATTCAAAGTTAAATAATAAATCAATAATCCATAAATTTGTAATTTAATTTTTGTTCTATTCCTAATAATTCATATGAATTGATGATAGTTTACTACCAGATGTCTTCTTCAAATTATTAAAATTAATAGTACAGTGGGTGATCTGTTAACAAACAGTTCAGATAACGAACACCTCACAGAACAAACTGTGTGACCTGCAGACTGACGGAATGACAGGTCAGTTGGATGGTTGCGTGGTAAAGCTGTGGTTTACCATTATGGATGATCCGGGGTCCCACTCCTCCAATTTTTAGGGAAGGATCTGGGTCCAGCCCATTGAAACCCATCCTTCAATCTTCTAGTTCATCCCATCATTGGTATTGATCAGCATGTGATGATGGTGGCTCTGTAAGTGGCTGCTGCCAGATAAAAATATTCCATGAGAATATTTTGGCTTAACTATCCTAACGGAATGAGGCCTTGCGTATTCTTGGACTTATGGGTAAGGATAGAAGAACAGTAGTTTTTCCCGATTAAAATGAACTACGCCAGATAAAAATATTCCATGAGGATATTTAGGCTTAACTAATCTAACGAAATGACAGGCTTAGGCCTTGCACATTCGTAGACTTATGGGTAAGGATGGAATCCTAACGGAATGAGGCCTTGCTTATTCTTGGACTTATGGGTAAGGATAGAAGAACAGTAGTTTTTCCCGATTAAAATGAACTTGGAGACAACGTAAAAAGAAAAGTAGTTTTCCCGATTAAAATGAACTCGGAGACAATGTAAAATCAAACCAAAGATTTATTAAAGAAGATAAAAGAGAGATTTTGCAATTTTTTGTTGTTAGAATGGAATCCATACCAGGTTAAGGTCAATAGGCTTGGAGATCTCTACCAAGACAATGCTATTAATCATGATATTGGACAGATTCTTTATCATAAAATAAACATATAGATGAAAATGCAAGACTATTTATGTATATATTATTGTTATTACATAAAAATAAATAAATGTAGTAAGAAATTATATAATTTTTGGAAGTGATTAGGAAGGAGAGAAAAGCAATCGATATTGGGCAGATTCTTTATCGGAAAATAAACATACATAGTCTTGCATTTTCATCTATTATGTATATATTATTGTTATTACATATAAATAAACATAAATAAAAAATTATATAATTTCTTACTATGTTTTTTTGGGTCTCTGGAACGAATTAATCAAATTCCCATAAAATCCTATGGTAAATCGATGATCAGTTAACGAACAATTCGGATAACGAACATTTTCTTGGAACAGATTATGTTCGTTAATCGATCACCCACTGTAATTATGATTAATTACTGTAGATATTCATGTGATACTCTTGTACAAATGGTCATATAATGGTATTTAATTTTTAAAGATATTTTATTAGGGTTGTATGTCTTCTGAATATGATGGTATACCATAAAGATTTTATCCAATTAATATATTTTGTAATAAACAAATAAACAAACAAATTACAGATTTTTTTTTTTATTATGGATCAAATTAATTCCCTCAAGTATATTGTCAATAATAAAAAAGAATTCTTTTTGTCAATACAGTCAAACACCTCTTTAAGCTGCCCCTCTATAAACCGCCACCCTCGTTATTTGCCTGATGACACTGTATTCAATTTTTATTTATTGAATATATTGTCATTTCATAAGTGTAAATTGGCCTAAGTTGATGTGTCATAAGTTACTCCTGTATTATTTATTTATATATTTTTATTTATTTTAAATTTCATTTATTTGAAGTTATGTAACTTTAAATTGCATAAGCCATGATGTAAATATAGATATCATGCTATATAGAGTGAAATTTAAATTTAATAGATGATCATATTCCAAATGATTTTCTGAGGCTGGTAATAGTAGACTTACTGATTTCATTTGTATTATATGAATAATTTTCAAAGCACTTCAAAGTTAATTTAATGTATTTAAATTTAAATTTCTTTCATAGTGACCATAATATAAATTGAAAACATTTTTATTGTATTAAACTGGTGTTAGTTCCATATTTCATGACTTGTTTGATGACTATCATTAGTGACTTTTCATATTATGAAGTAAATTACAAAATATTTTCTAAAAAATCTTATAAAATTTTTATCTTACTATGGCCTAAATTTATTTTATATGAACAAGAGATTGTTTGTATTTCATTTAAATTTAAATTCAGTTCATTAAACACTATTTGATTTACATATACAGTCAAACCTCTTTAAGCCGCCACTATCGGTTCAAAGGTCCTCCTTGGCGGTAAAGGAGGGTGGCGGTTTATGGAGGGTTTATGGTAACATG